>JAGXCT010036051.1:0-58430 GCA_022495035.1 Philopotamus ludificatus | reverse complement strand
TATGTCATATATTTTACAAAGGGCATGCAGAGCAATGAATGAAACCGTGTCGAGTTATAAAACTATAAAAGAAAGCCTTTTGTTGCGCATTAGATAACACGTTTAGTGTGAACCCGCGTTAGTGCGGGACCGGGTGTTTACCGTTTATGAAAATTTCCGCGCTAACGCGGGATCGGGTCTCTGAGTGTTAATCAAATCTTTATTTTTTAGTTTTTCCATCACGGTCAATTCGGAAAGTCGCATATTATAATTAGTCATCTTTTCTATTTCATCATATTTTCGAAATATTTTTATTGATCAAAGAGTGCTATATTCTTTCAGTATTCAATTATTATTTGTTCTTACCCTATTTTTTTATTCAATTCAATTTGTTCAATTAAATTTATAGTTTTTATGTTAACTACTCCTATTTTTTATGTCTTTTATCCATAAAATGATTTTAAATTTAGTTCACTGTCGCTAAAACTCGGCATTAATATTATAATTGTGGAAAATTAATTTTTAAAGCCGAGAAACGTATCTTATAGGAGTTTTATTTGATAATAAAAATCCAAAACTATATAAAGGCATTTGAATCATTTAGTGGCACACTAACAGCACAATCATCGGCCATGTCTCTTTAACACGGGGTTGCTATATGTTTAAATATCACCGATCTTGTATTTATAAACACGGTAGGCACATCATTAACTAATGATTCCATCGCGTTGTTATTGTTAAATAATTTAATAAGAGTCGATCGCCTCCTCGCGCGGACATGCATTGTTGAATGGCATCTCGAACAGCGGCTCGTCGAAGATAACATCTGCATGCTGCGTTTGCGTGGTTGCATTCAATTACCTCTGGCATTCATATCTGCACTTACACCATTACATAAACTGGACAGAGTGATGCATGGGATAACCCCTTTTGTGTAATCGTGTCTCTCCCAGCGTCCCACGTAAATCTCGACGCTGAATTTACTATGAGTAATGAACGGCGTCGGTAAATAATGCAGTTGCGCAAACATTAAAAAAAAAACACGGTTATGTCCATATAAGAACGACAGTACGCGACTAGGGTATTTGGGTAATGTTTGTTTTCTCAGCAACATTGTATGATCTCCAATTTGTTTAATGGAAAATTTTCTATTCGATAGAAAGCGTGCTTCGAGCGCCTCGCATTGATCTTGCATCAAACACTTTGTTTTAATACAGTTATTTCGAATCGGTGTTTAAGTATGATGAGTGTACATCTTCATGCAAATAATTGTTTGATTTGCTGTAATATGTGTCAATATGTTACATCTGTCTTATTGTTATGTATTGAGTTGATTCGAAATTAAATCGTTAATGACGATAGACAATCAATTATAATGGCTTCATGTACAAATTACGCTTTTTTTTATATATATAAATATAATATAATTACGAGAGAAAATTATCCATCTTCACAGTAATTACACTGCAAGCGTAGTTATATATATAATTGATATTATTAAAAAATATATTAATACACAGAAAGCTCATGCTACTGTTGACAGACGTTCAATTTGAAAGCAGATATCATCCGAAAAGCTTAAATATCGTAAATAAAAATTACATCATCAGATAAATTTGTTCAAATTGTTTAGCTGAGATGTTAAATATTTAATAATAAAAATTCCAAGAAATATTTTACAAAAATAAGGAAAATTTTTATATAGAATGCTAATCCCGTTGTTATTCTCACAGAATCGAATATTTTCGATGTATTTTATCGCTTCATTCATATTCAAATCAAATCACATTAATATTTATTAATTAGGATGTTTGCTAATGCATGTACCTTTAATTGTGCCGTGATTAGATCGGTGGAAATATACAATTAACCAGAAGTGTTATTAATATATTTCCATTGAGCATTGCGAGAACGGTCATGTGTCATTACTTCATCTAGAACATGATTAATTATCAACTGTTTCCAGTGGATAGTTTTATAATGTCATTCTTCTTCACGACTCCTCTTCGAAGGTTGCCAATGATAGCCATCTACATACATATTTCTTAGCTCTCTTGATACAAAACATTATTATTTTAATATGCATAATTCATATCATTTTTTAAATATTAATCAGTTTAATAATGTTAATTATAAAAAAAGGATTCGTAACGTCAGCAAAAATTTAAATTATGGTAAATTTTCTTTGCGTAAAAAACGGTGGCCATCACCTTCAAGCCACCTCTGACGGAACGTTCTTCGCCTTGTTTGGCAAACTTTCACCAGTTGTTGTTCATTATTTTGACTGCTGCTGGATGATGAATCCGAGCTTTGTCTCTCGCTCACGAATAATGTTGCAAAAAATCATTTGAGATGCGATTGAACATTGTGAAACACCGCATCAAATGTCATAACAATTCGACATTCTTTTACGTTCTTATCCATCATCTATTTATTAAAATATTCAGATAATTAAACAATCTTACGGCAAAACTTTACAATGTAAATCACAATAATGCATTATTTATTTACGTTTTAAAATGTGCGATCATTTAACCCTTTTTTTTAATCAATGTTTCTCTGTTTTTTTTGCATATTGAATTTAATGTCTGTAGCTTCAAGTTTTTACATAATAATATTTGATAAAACACTATTGTGAGCAGAATTTCTCTTCCGAATATTAAGCAGTCGCAGAAGACCGTTTTTAGCAAATGCATAAGTAAAAAATCGTTGAGTACTCCTAAACACGTTTGACCTTTTCGATAGCCAATAATATATATCTAATATAACTACCAATGCCAAAATATTAATATGTCATGGATTAGTATAACAATACAATAAAGTTGTGAACGAAAAATTCAAAAACATATTTCTTACATGTATCTGGAGTAATGCTTTAATATTAGGTATTATACTTACCCTTTACATTCGTAAGATATGCCCGACAGATTGGTGGTTTAATTTGCATTGTTACTTTTTTTATAGTTTTTGTTATTATAACAATTCGTACAACACGGTCGATAATTTGTGCAAAAAAGTGATTAAATTCATAGATTTTTTTCAAAATTGGTTCCATATAAATTTAATAACAATTTTATTATAGAATAGAACAACATTGTGTTAAAGAAAATCGTGTGAAAAGATTATAATGAACACCTAATAAAAAAATTCATACTATTATAATTAGGGAAAAATAATACCAATGACACGTGTGTTTATTATTACTTTCCTACGTTCCAATTATTAGGAAATCTTTCTTACATTTTTTTGATATTCATCCATACAAATGTGCAGGCAGTGTGGGTTTATAAGTATACTTATGATGCTGGAGTATTCAGCCTCTGATCATTGGGGATTCCAAAGGTCCTAGAGCCTTGTACAGTTTAAAGAACAGATAAATGACAGAGAATATTTTTATAAAATAATTAAATATTAATGCATTTTGTCGCTATAATCCATGTTTATACATTTCCTGATATCCAGTCATTAAAATCTGTAGGTTCACAATTTATTAAATGTAGCCGATTTGACTCGACAAAAAATGGATGCTTTAGGTTTGACAGCTTTATTGCATCCAACGTATTCTCCAGACCTGACTCCATCACTTTTTTCGCTCAAAATATTTTATATACTTAGACTGCTTAAATCACGTTTTATCTGCTTAAATATAATATTAAATTCCTGTTGGAAAACACTTGAACCCGAATGAGTTGAAGTTGGAGACACAATACTAACTTCAACATTATCAGCTGAAATCATTACGTTGGCACATGGAAATGGCGGAGAAGGTTTTTCTACCCATTCTCAATATAATGTCAATGAATTAAAGTCAGTTCTCGACTTACTTGGTTCATTGGTTCCGAAGTAAATATACTCAAGAAAATATTATTTATGGACGAGCTACTTCAAGTATCGGTCCAGTGTTAATTGTCGTTTAGCCCTTTTTTTTGTTCATAAATTAAGGTGTAGCATGCAATATCATTATTCACTGCTTTTATAACTTTTACGTTCTTTAAAAGTCGCGGACTGACCGTACCTGAGGATAATGCCTCGAATGACGATGATATTATTGGTTTAACTTCAAATATCTTCGAAGAACTAGAAATCGATAGTGAAGTGAAAGAAACCTCCGTCCCTCGAACTGCAAATGTAATTCGAGAAGCTCTTTAACTTTACAATAAACTAAAATATCATTTTCTTCAAAAAAGGGATGATCCAAATTTTGAGAGATTACGAAATTAGTTTCGAGGTTTCCTAGAGCTTTCGTAGCTGTACTATTGAAAATGGGGATAACCTAAAGACCCACTATGTTTATTCATTGGGAAAAAAATCCAAGAAGCATTCCATGGTTTAATAAGATGTTTTCGAGGGATCGTTTCCAACTAATTCTCAAATTTTTTCACATCACCGACTATAGAAATGTATTTCCTCCTGAACATCTTAAATATGATCCATTATTCAAACATGCCAATGGAGTTTTTTTATTACATTACATTCATCAACAACTGAGTATTGATGAGTCTTTGGTTGGAACAAATTGCCATACATTGCTCAAGCAATATCTTTCAAATAAAAAGCATCATAAATCGGGGGTGAAGTTTTGGATGATGTGCGATGCCACAGTTAATTATTATTGTTTAATTTTTTTTTATAATAAAGTGGTAAAATGTAATACTGATAAAGCTGAAATTTTGATGAATAAAAATAATTTGTTGATTAAAACATTAAGTAGAATACCACTTACGCAATATTTTTTCCTTTTCTTTATATGATAAGTAAATAGTGTGATGCAATAAATAATTTATACAAAATTTTATATTAAAATATCTTAAAAATTATGAAAGATATTATAAATATATTAAATATTTAAAAAAACTACCTCTTTTCGCCGTTTTTTGTTCAGCAAATTTGAGTAGTATATAGAAAAAACGGTCAAATGAAATTAAAATAATAAATCATCGATTCGGTTTTTTGCGGAACGTATCTATCGCCTAAAAAGATACTCGTATTTGAATAATCGCACAAACATTTTTATTTCACTTTCGTCGCATTGAATTTTATACGATTTTTTTTCGCATTTTTTGTACGCCACTGCTTTCTTCGTCGAAACGCGCACAATTTGTTCGTGTAATGTGTAGCTCGCCATTCTTTTTTTGTCGTGTTTCGGCGCTCTTGTCAGCAATGCGCTAATTCGGCGCCGACCGAGCGCAATGACGTCATCGGACCAGGAAGAACGAGATGAAAAAAAAAACATCCAAGGCAATCGAGCGAGCGAGAGCGGTGTGGACGGGCGGCGTCGGAGCGAACGAGACGGCGGCGGCTCTTTTTGCACGGCCCCATGCGCGAAGTACGCAAGACCGTAAATTATTCGCGTTACGCTATCAGGTATTTCCCATGATTGTGCGCGAAGGAGACGGTGAGAGCCGCCGCCGCTGGACTCAGTGTCGGCTCGCTGTCGGCTCTGCGAGGCGGCGACGCGGGAGCCATGGGACTCCGCGCCCGCTGAGGGCAAAGGTCAGCCGAGTGTGTTTGGCCTACCCAGTTTTAACCCCATATGAGTTTGTCTGTCGATCTTGTGAGTATGCGTGTTTCAAGTATACCGTGTATGTCTGTGGACGCGTCCGCTTCGTGGCGATTTTCGACGCCGCTGTCGCCGAAATTTTGCACAAAACCTCCTCAACGCCGATGCGTATCGCCGGACGAACGTAACATTTGAACTCTCGAATCAATTTAAATATCAATTGGCTGTCGATATCGACGTCTCGAATTATATAATAAAAATTATGTTTAATTAAAATAATTCATTCATTAAAATTATAACCATGTGTGATAACTCACGACGTTATCGTACGTCGGTTTATTTTTAGAGTACATACTTACAATGTGATTTTGAAGTCACACGGGGCACATTCAATTACTAATTAAATTATACTCATTATTTTTCAGTAATATTTAACATATAAAGCAGTAAAAAAAATAATTAAACGCCTTAAAATGATAATTTAAGTCATTAATTGTTTTGACGAAAATGCATTATCTTCAGATGTGATCCGACGATCCCTCAAAATCATTTTTCATCAGCGTTTTTGTGCGATTTTACGATCGCGATACATTTTCATAGCAACATTTATTAGACTCGAACGCGCGGACGAGCGCGAAACCTCGCCGCGGAAAATTGTCAAAACTCGATTTTATGTTAAATTCCTTTCACCGCCGCCAATCTGCTTTCTCCGATATACATATATATCATCGACGCGATATTGTTTTGAACGATCGATATTAAAATACCTATTGAGCGTTAAATAAATGTATTCGATTGATTTTCTTCGACGAACGAATCGTTAGTATGCGGCAGTGCGAGCGCGGAACGTGTCTCGTTAAAATATTAACGTCGATCTTATCGTATCGTTTAATTTGGCGTTAGAAAAAATGTATATATATATTTGTTTTGCGAGCATTGAATAATCTATATAGATCCTTGAAATTGGCAAAAAAAAAAACCTTGACTGATACGCTCCATTCACTACGACGCGGCTGCAATCGAAAAATCGAAAAACAGACAAAACGTCTTTGGGCAAAATGGTTCGTTTGACATATCGCGCGGTTCGATGAACTCGCGCTAGAACAAAAAAAAAATGGAATAAAATCCAAGGTCCCATATGTGTGTGTCCTAATAATCGCTCGTGTAGCATAATAGTGACACACGTCGATTTCCGCATCTCTGTTTATTAATTGGTCCATTTCGCTCAATAATATATTACGTATCATTCTCACGGTCATTTTTTTCCCGATCCATTCCGACATCAGTATGCACGGCACGCTTTTCAATATTACCCAAAGTGATTGCAAATTTTCACGTCCTCCGATCATCATTTGCATGACAATACGCGACATTCTTGCGGTATCATAAAAATTGCTAAAAATACTGTGTTGCTGTATCGCATGTTTCCAAAGTGAGAGGTCAAAATTGACCTTTCGTTCGATTCGATTTTTGATCTGTGCAAGGTCTCGGCTCTTTGTATTATATTTTTTTGCTGGTATATTAAGAACGCATTTGTTTGGCGCCTTATAAGATCATATCGCGTTGTATTTTTAGCAACGGTTCTCAGAATGTGCCGAGATTGATTTGCATTCAGCACGTGCAATGCTAAAATAAGCCTCCACAATCGAAGAGTGACTGTGCAGACACGAAAAATAATGTTTACAATACAATATAATTATTGTACAATGAGTGTCTTAATAAAATACAGTGGTACTATGGATTGATCCCGCATATTTTTTTTGAGTAAGGATTTAAGCATTTTATACTATAATTGGTTTTCTCAAATTCGTTATATCCATATGTATTTTTGGAACCTTTTTTGTTAGTACACATATTATATTATACATAATTTATCTTAAAATGCAATGCCTTGACATAGATGTTGAAATTTTCAGTAATGCACTCTATGTAAGGATTACAACGGCAATAAATTGTACGCATTAGAAAAAATATTATTAAAATCTTGTAAATTACAGGATGACGAGGTACGAAATCTTATTTAGCTCGTATCCTATTTTTTCGGTTTATATTATTATTAATTATACTATATTATTTTCTTGTGCAAGATTTGATAAAAAATATGAGTATATTTTGAATTTCAGGGGATTATTTCTATAGCTGAGTTGTTACACTGGTATTTGACGTATCTTGACATTTGTAGCCGTATTGGTTGCTAATTTATTGTTAGTTTAGTAGTACGAATAGCTTTCTTGTGTTCTTTTTATCAGATATGCTCTTCAGGGACATCTTTCTATTTTTGAAGATAACATGAAGATATTTTGCCAATACTGAGAAAATAAATCCCCAAATATGGAAAAAATACATGAAAGGACGAGGTTTTACTATAATTGGCCTGAAAAACTTGAAAATAACATCTATATTGAAAAGTAGCGTCCTAGTATTTCTTCAAAGAATGAAAAGAGATGGATGAATATGTTTAATAAATTATTTTTGATTAATAGATTTTTTGGGAAAAACGTTTTTTTAACAAACATCGTATCAATTGTTATTTTGACCCTTGGTCCTTTAACCTTTTCCATGGGCCAGACGTATTGGCTATTCTATTATGAATCAGTTATCAGATCAAACCTTACAGATGCTTTTTATTCATTTTACCAATGAATATCTCTTTTAAAAAATTCGTAAAAAATATATAATGAGAGTAACACATATACATTTTTGACTGATAACGTATTTAGGAATGTCACGTAAAAAAATAGATGACATAAATAAATATTTATCTTAAGTAAATATATTCTTATTTAATAATAATTTATTAAAAAATATCAATTGGTCCGAATTTTTTGAACCATCTTAATATTAAACACTGTAATAAAAAGATTGTATGTACTTCGTATTCATTTTAATTAATATAATAAAACATATGTATAAAAAGCATTTGTCATAATAATTCGTATGGGAAAACGTCATGTCAAACATATGTCACAAAACATATTATATGTTTATTGTAATAGTTTGAAGCAATTAAATTGAAAGAGATTAGTCCATTATAATGTTAATTTCAATGAAACATATTATTTTTATAGACAAGAACACTCAGCGGCATGTTTAACATTTAATTAAAATAAGAATATATATTTAAATACTCTTTAAATTGAAATATATATATATATATATTAAATACGATCCGATTTCTTAATATTCATATTTTAAGTAAATAAAGTGTTTTTTAATTTTTATTTGCAATCAAACTAATTGGTTTGAATAAATTAATGTTTTGCATATCAAGATATTTTAAACATTTATTAGCTACATCGGCTACGCTCTGTTTTAGCTATTTAACATTGCCGATTTCGAGAGGCGAACAACTCATTGTCTCATTGATTTATCACAAATTGATAAAACACACGTTCCGCAAACGTGCGCATTAAACCACAACAGGACCATCTGGCACTCGGTGCTGGATCGAACACACCAAATGTTTGCCGTTTGACGTCATATCAGAGATTGTATGACGCGCGTATCCACGGTGACATGTGCATAATCCCGAATGTTTTTGTTATTTTTCGATCTCACGATTAGAATCTTTCCCACACGCACGCATGGATTACGAGGTTTTTCATTGTTTTTCTTTTTTGTTGTTGTTGCAGATGCCCCAGACGGTGCCATCAGCCGGTCTGTCTCCGCCATGCGCTTACAGCTTCACAGCTGACAGCTTCGACCTGTCCCTGCTGTCGCCCGATGGCCAGGTACCGGAGTCTCCTCCTTCACTACGCCACCTCATGAATCTGTACGGCGATCCGACAACATCTCCTGAGCCCATGTTCGGCACGCCCGACGACGACGACTACGCCAAAGGCTTAGACAAGTGCAAAGAGAGCGCCGTGCAAGACTTTGAATTTCCGACGACGATCTTAGAGGGCAACATACCGCAAATCAAATCGGTGCCCAATTTAAAAACCGAAGATCACTACAAGAACAATCAGGTGTTCGAACAGTATCACAACTTCGGATACCAATCGCCGATCTATCCGACGCCGTCGCCGTCCTCGGACGAAGGCTCCATCCCCACGTTCAGCATCTCGCCCTGCTCCCCGTACGACCAATCCAACGTGTCGTACAACTCTTACAACTCGTTCCTTACAATCAAAGAGGAGCCGAATCTGCTGAGTCCGCAGTACGCGAATTCTCCGTATTCGCCGGCCAGCACTTGCACGTCGTACTCTAACAATTCTTCGCCGCATTACATACAACCATTATCGCCGGCGCGTTACACTCCGAGGCCGGTGAAAGACGAGGCCGCCATCGACATAGAAGAGTTTTTGAAAGAAAATCAGATTCTTCAAGAATCGACGCCGTATCAGCAGAAACCGTCCGAAGAGAATCTTTTGGTGCCCAAGCGCGAAGAATTGAGCAAACCGAAAGATTATCAACTGCTTAGGGAAGTGTTGGAAGATACGTCGTTTCAGAAGAGATTCAACTTGAGACCGATCAACTTCGACGCCTTGACGTCGGGATTTTCACTCAATATCAAAATGGAAGAACCCGAGGGCATGGCCACATCCAGCGACAACTTGATGACATCCTGCAGCAGCGCCCTGGCCAGGGAGAAGATTGAACCGGTGCTGTCGCTCGCCATCGAGCAGATGAGGAAGGACGTGGACAACACCTGCAGCGCATTAGGCATTTCACAAGGTGAGTTCCATTGCTTTAGTTTACATCTGCGATTAGAACAAGGTTGCACACGACTTGAATGTGACCCACTGACAGGTGGGACATAGGAAAGTGTGGCCGCGTGTTTCGATTGTTGAAGAGCATTTCCTGTGATATAACGCGGCGATTGATAACGATGAGTCGCAGAAAAGAGAAGTCGAATCGATCGATTTGGGTCATCGGTTTCGCATGCTCGGCTTAAGAATGGCCGTGCCGAGAATTGGCAATGCCGCCTCCCAAAGTCGCATCTCCCTCTCCTGAATGTACAATGAGATCAGGCAGAAAATCATTAGATTTATTGTCCTCGGTCGCTGTGTACCGTTACACAAAAGAATTGCCAATACACTGCTCGAGGCGTATGCGTATTCGAATCAGCGAAAGAATTGACGATGTTATCTAGAATAAAGGCAATATAAATATATATAAAAAAATATAATCAAAAAGCATGAATAGTTAAATCCGTCTGATAAAAGCTTTATTACAAATCATCATATATTCACAAGATTTTTAATCTCGTGAAGAAATAGTTTACGTCATAAATTATTTAAATTTTCCGCGGAAAATCCATAGCACGGCTTAGTCTGTTATTCATCTCCCGGCTTCTTCTAGAATCCGGCGTCTTAAGCAATCGTTATCGCGGAATATTAAGTCGTTGAGTGTGTTGCCGCCACGGCGGAAGACATTGCTCGAATTACACATCGACGAGAGACAGAGAGACCTTGCCCCGGGCCAGAGCAATGCCAAAGACATGACGTCACCGTCGACAAAGATTTCGCTCAGCTTCGGACGGCTTCGGGTTTCGAAACCGGTGAAATGACCGTCGCCCACCGTACGCTCTTTCTTCTGAACGAAAGTAGACCAGCCAGCGCGCTGAACCTGTGCCCAGTGAAAACGCTCAAGGCCGAACGCCGACACTTTTCGACGACGACTGGCAAATTCCTCAACGAAACCTGAAAGATTCCCCTGAAAGACGCGTCGCATTTCGAATTCGCGCACGACAGAAGCATTGAAAATCAATAACACCGATCGAGAAGCATGTTTATGCATGAGGAATGTCATTAGAAAGCTATGCTTGATTGCGTAGGTATATTTTTATGAATTCATTCATAACATAAACATGACACCTACACGTGGATATGAATTCGTAATCAGGAAATTCCTATAAATTCGCAATATTCTCATTATTTGCCGAGCGTTGTTGAAATTATCGATTTAACAGTGAGATCATCTTGCCGGGATGATTTAAACGAAATTAAGCTGCGATCTCGACACATGATAGAATAATTAATGCAGTGTTTAATGGCGTTTTAATCGATTCTTCATCCACAGACCTATTAGCGGGTTGAATAAACGATACTTAAGTAGCACGTCAAGTTTACCTGAGCGTGCGATATGCTTGCCACTACCGGTGCAGAGCGATTTCCTTGGTAAAAAAACTGGTAATAATTGCATCTGCTAGCGTGATTCTTTTACGCGTCTTGGGAAGATGCAGACGGCATCGGGTCAACAGTTGCAACTGTTGACCGTCGCCGGGAATGTGCCATTGAACCGATATCGGCTCGTAAACAAAACTGTTGTCGAGTCGCGATTAGATAGCGGAAGAAATATCGATTTTTACATAATTAATATTTATTCTTTATTACGAGTCGCGATAAGATCGCGAGATCCACTTCGGCGGATTGATTCATTGGGACACGATTCCTCATTGTCTCTTGGCTTTAACATTTCGCGATAACTATCCGACTCTTATCATAAATAATTCATCCATACGCGTATACCGGTTACATTGGCCTTCGCCTTTGGGTGTGGTCGACTTCTTTCGGAATGTCGACAAACAAAAAAAAATCCGGTACATAATATGGTATACTTGCAATTAAGTAAATCACAACAGCCACTGCACCTGCAAGATATTAAATTAAATTATAAGACTAGTGTGCGTGGTGTCGAGGAATTTTTGGAATTCGCGATTCTTTGCTGAGTTATGTAATATTTATTCGATACTGAATGTTTGACGGAAACCGGTCATTTGTTTCTCGATCGCCTTGAGCTTTGCCTAGTCAAAATCACCATTGTCAAGCACATTTTCGATTATTTATCTATTTTTTTTGTGTCTTTATAGATCCACTTCAATGGAGTGGTGACGACGTGAAGGCCTGGTTGCTATGGACCCTCAGGCAGTACTCTCTGCCTCTGGTCCCCGTTGAATATTTCAGCATGGACGGCGCTAGATTGGCCGCTCTTACAGAACAAGACTTTATACAGAGAGCACCACAGGTAAATTACAATTATAATACAATCATCAAACACTTTAAGTTAAATCTAAGAAAAGTAGCATATTCTTTTATAGTTAAAAAAATATTAAAATCGTTTACGACGAGGCGAAAAATCGCTTTATTGACATTTTTGCATAATAACAGTAAAGCAACGTTTCGCTTGGCGAGATGGTGACTTTCGCATTACAAAATGATGACTTTCCATTTATTTGTTTCGATAATTTCTTGAAAATTTGATTATATTAAAGCTCTTCCTATTCCTCGAATCTTTTAATTAATAATCTAATCCGAAATGTTGGTTTTATAAAATGTCTTATTTATTCTCGTAATTATTTAAAAGTCTATATATCGACTCGAAGTATTTTTTCTGATTCTACAAAAGCCAAAATATCGCATTTATTAGATTAAACGTCTTAAATATTATATAAATATTTATTTTTCAGCGATGAAAATTACATTACTTTAATAATATTATTATTGATTATTGTTATTGAGCTTTTCTTCATATGGAAACCCATATGAAGAAAAACGTTATCTTATAATTTAGATACGGAACCTTTTATTTATGTTGTACAATCGAGCAAAGGTATTAAATCTACTCTTATTGCAAAATATCATCTCATTTTCGTTGAATTTCGTTAAAAAATCATCACAAAAGTTTTTATCAATTGAATTACTAAAATTTTCACGAAACGGAACGGCATCGTTTGTAGATATAACCGAACTGGCACGGCGTACCGGTACGCACCGGCTCAATTAATCCCTTAATTTCAAATTTATAATTTCTTGAGAATAACCGCTTTCTGATTAAATATGAATTGAATGACTTTACCTACAAAAAATTTCAGCAAGTTCATGCTCATTTATTTTTTATTATATTTAGAAATTCATATTTTTTTAAATACAATCCTAATAAAAATATTTTGATTCACAAAAAAATTCACGAATCAATTTAAAAAATGAATGAATCAATTGCCATGATCGGATTGAGATTAAATTTTCCCGGGCCATTTTTGAACCATTGCTCGAAACAGTTTAACAACATCTAATTAGGATGTTGGCCATCTAACACCATAGCCATCTATGTGTCTAAAATGGAGAAGCAAGCGTGTGCGCAGGAGAAAGTCTTCGCGGCGGCCATTAATATTCCTCCTCATACTTGCGGTAACCTACTTGGCGACCGTTTTTGCGACAATATTTTAATCAGTCGGCCTTGCGGTCATTACGGACTGTTTGACCGCGGTGCTTTGAACCAATTCCCCGTAATACGAATCGCCGACATTTAACACCGGCGACCGCAGATTAAAATTGTGTTTGCACTGGCGAAACTCGTTAAAACGCCATTTCCGATCGAATCCTTTATGCTTTTTTTTACGCCGCCTAATCTATATTTCATACGGCGTTCGAGTTAATTGGATATTCGATTGCGAATTATTTAGCGGGCTCATATTTTTAGACGTGATCTCACCGCGCTTTTTGCTCGTGGCATGTATGTACATCGTTTTGTTCTTGTTTATTTAGGCTGGCAGCACATTATTCGCTCAATTGGAGATATGGAAAGCGGCACGCCAAGAGACCGGAACCCTGGCTGCATCGTCTTGGGGTGCATCCTCGCACCACACGTCGGCGGCCTCGAACGCGTCCAGCAACGAAGACATCTCCGAAGGTATGCACATGAAAATCGTCGATAATTTCTCCGACCTTTGGCGCTTATCGCTCGATTCGATCGCACAAAGCGTTGTCAACCGGTGATAGATGGCGACATGGAGGTCATGTCTTGCAGATCCGATGCCGAGGCTCGATCACTCTTGACAGACGACCACCGGTTATAATGCTGATGTACGAGCGACGGGTTTCTCGATTCTCAAAACTCTATAAATTATCCCCGCGGAATAATGGATTCGATAATGAAACGGCGATTATGTAGATGCGAACGCTTTTTGCTCCATATTGACCCGGGTCCGGCATCCTCGACCAGGTTCACTTCTGGAGACTAGCGCAAGACCATCTAACTGTAATTCAATCTCATTCCATCTTGAGCGATTCGCGGGAAAAACGGCCGACGAGGTGCGGCCCTAAGACCCCGGGAATGTCAACGCGGACAGTAATCGCATTGTCCATCTGTGATAACGTGTCGCCAAAAAATATTAAGTATCGAATAAAAAACAGGTTTCGTTCATGACCCGCTAATGCATTGATGGATGAAAACGTGTCAAAATGGTATGATGACCCGCATTGCGTCGGTGCAATAATCGAGAACACATTCGTACCGAATTAACAACAGATTAAAAGAGAAATGCCAACGAGATGAATGCAGAGTGTCTTGTCATCCACTGCCTCATTTGCTGTATGAATGAAGCGATCGAAACATTATGCAAGCACTCGACACTATTCTAAATATTCGTAAGGGTACGTTATAACCCAAATACCCAAATTCGATAAAACATTAAAAATATTCTAATAGAAATAGGACAGTGAAAAAGGATTGGATCATTTTTGTTTTATCTTGTTATATTTGCTCCTGACGTATATGCTTATTTTATTACTGGTTATCAAAAACGATTCAACATAATAGAATTATAAAGATAATCGCCGAAGAAACTAATCATTAAGCAGTCATGGAGGCCTTAAACTTAAGCTTCATAGTATAGAGAATGATTATAAAATTCATCAAAAGAATTAGAGTTTACATTTGAAATATTCGAATACACATAATAGTAGTTTTCTATAATTCATTTTAAACATTACGATATTTCAGATAAATTATTCTTATATATCAATAAAAATATGTTAATATTCTTTATGGGAATCAGATAATATATTTCGAATTATTTATATCTAAGACTGTAATTCTCTAAACGCAACTGAAATATTGTTATCTACTCAAAAAAAGGATGCGTTATTTTTTTACGTTAAGTTTTTCTGATCTTTATGAAATATAAATAAATATTTATGGGGGTTATATTGTCATTATTTGTTTTATTTGATATTTATTGTTGACTTAAAATTTATTACCAAATGGTGGTGCTTTTAAAGGTTCATTCCTTACTACATAATTATTAAGACACATATTTTTTTTTAATTAAAGTATAAAGTATTAAATATTAGGGGGTTCAGATCGCACATTTTTACAAATTATTTTAATTTCCATCATTTATCAATTGTTTTTTAATAAACTTTTCGGCTTTAAATCAAAATATTCGTTCCAATAGTTTTATTTCGAAAACGTTTTTCTCTTAAAGTATACTCCATGGACACGAATAGAGTGTAAGCGAAAGGAGCAAGATCTGGGCAACATGGAGGATGTGGCAGAGCCTTTCAGTTTAACTCTGATTTTTTCATTCTTGCTTTATGAGGGCATCGTTTGATTTTAATTTTTCCAATTGTTGACAGTAAACAATCCATTTATCATTTCCAGTAACAATTTGGTAAAAAAAGGATAAAATTGTCTCGACGAAAAAGAATTGAATTGCATGTGTTTCTTCGCTCCTCTTTTTTATCTTTGGATATTTCATGAGGTATCTAAATTCTCATTCAATTTATTTTGCAAATGCGATAATTCCTTGATGATTAATCGAGGATCTCAATATGTCATCGTCTAATTTCGTCCAGATTTGGATGCATATCTTAGATTTCTTATACCCGATTTAAATCTTTGAAACCAAAATTGACATCTACGTTCTTTCAGCACTTCACCGTATTTAAGTCCTGGTCTAAAAACGTAGCATACAATGTCCGATGTGTCCTTCGTCAATTTCTGCTTTCGACATTTTACCCTTAACAATAATATAAATTTTATTACTCATGAATAAAGCTAAATAATAATTCAAAGCAAAAAAAATAATACAGACATGCTTTCTTCAACGTGTCTGGACACTAATTACACTCGTTCTCTGGTCCCGCTAATATGTATAAATAAAAATTGTATATTATAATTAATTTATTGGGTTTTCGTCGTTTTTAATAACACGGTTTTTAAATTTAGGGTATCAATCTTTTGTTGTGATATTTTAATTACTTTACTTTTTTCGATCGTAACGTGCGACGATGAGAGGATAAAACGCATCATCGAGCATCGAAACGTATTAATAAATCAGTCTTGTCATAGAGATATTTATAAAAAAAATAAAATGGACGTATTCTGCTCAACGATAATGCAGTCGTTGCACAATTGATCATTCAATCTTTGCCGACATAACAGCTGTTAAGCATATAGATACGTTTTAATAAATAAAATTAATTATCAATCGTACAAATTATTCGCGGTAACCAGCAACATAACGAGATAATAATTAATCACGGTCGTGTATTCATTGGAATATGCGAGGCCTCGCTTTTAAAATAAAATCAGGTTAAAACAATTGGATTAGTGCAAACATATGCATGCGATTATCTCGATCGTTCTTACGTCACGCGGTGTTATCTGTTTGTATTATCGTACAAATAGACTGTTGTATTAATACAATAAAAAAAAAATGAGGAATTTTCGATAGAATATTCGGGTTCATCACGAGGTTAGCAGATGACCTTTCACCTGTGTTTATCTGAGAGACACGCGGCTTCTATCAGTCACCACGTGCTCCGTATTAATAATAATATTATTTTTTTATCAGATGAAGAGGACGATGCTGCAGCGGCGAGTCGCAATGGGCAGCCGGCGGCGAGTCCGACGGCCGGTGGCAAAGCGCCGTCGTCGAAGCAGGGCGGCTCCCATATTCATCTTTGGCAGTTCCTCAAAGAGCTGCTGGCGTCTCCGCAGCTGCACGGATCGGCGATACGCTGGTTGGACAGAAGTGAGTGATTATTATTTTTAAAAATAGTTGACATTGACGATCGAACGCGTTCTAACAATGCTTTGCTTGTAGATAAAGGCGTTTTCAAGATTGAGGACTCTGTGAGAGTGGCGCGGCTGTGGGGCAAGCGCAAGAACAGGCCGGCGATGAACTACGACAAGCTGTCGCGGTCCATCCGCCAGTACTACAAGAAGGGCATCATGAAGAAGACGGAGCGCAGTCAGCGTCTCGTCTACCAATTCTGTCACCCCTACTGTCTATAACGCGCTCGGCGTTACCCCTAGCTAGTACGACCATGATTCTCATATTAGGTTTAAGTGTGTACATATTTATTTGTTAGGGAAACTCGTACATTTTCGCATCTGGCGCAAAGTCGTATTTGAGATTCTTCGCGCACGCTGTCGCATGGTAGCCAACGCACGTCCGTCCGCATTTGAGCATCGTGACACGTTCCAGTCACGATCTGTAAGCTTTTAAATCGGCGGACTCATGCGAATTATGACACGTGTTAATTTATTCGTAGGCTATAAAATTTATAGTGCCGGCCGTAGGTTTATTGTGTTGTTTAGCATAGGTCTTAGAAGCGACCCGGCCGGCGTGGCGATCACGAAAGGTAATTTTCCGAATTCCACGCCGCCGGTCGTGACAACTAGTTATGTATATATTTGTATTTTGAGTTATGTGATATTGTTAAGTTGTATATTTTCCAATATGTAGGTTTAATTTTTTGCTGACGTCTCGGTGTTTGTCCGCTTCTAACAGCGCCAGCAGTGCGCCGCCATTTTGAATTTTTAAAAAGCGCCGCCGCCATCTTGTATTGGCGCGCCAACCGCGCACTATTTCAAAAGCGATACGATTCAAAAACGGCCCTGCGCCGTTGTAGCGAAGCGATCTGCATCTGGAGTCGGTGATTTCGATCCCATATATCTATGATATATTTATTGTAAGTTCTATGAACGAATAGTGATAAGGAAATCAGCAATATTCAATTGCGTTATATTAAATATTAAGCGTAATAAAGATAAATGCTTTAATATATATTTATGAATAAGAATATACTTGCCTTAAAATGAAAATAAATGAAAATGCGCATTACAGCTTGGGAATGGTTCGGAATAATGAGCTCCCTTCCGGACGGATTCCCGATCGCAATGTCAAAAAAAAAACAAAAATGAAACATTAACAAAATAACAACATATTACCCGCCGAAATGTATTTTTAAATTATTTATTGGTGGTGGCAGTGTGTACAATGCGTCGATAATCGACGCACAATATATTTTTACATTACAATCTAACACTCGTATTAATATTAATATTAATATTTGATAATGTATATTTATATTTAAATATATATTAAGTTGTGTAGCTGTTTTTGCAGTGCCTATCGACGGCTATTTATTATCATACGTGTAAATTGTATAAAATTGTTTAATAAAAAAGAAAGATATATTTAAAATAAATAACAAAAAAAAAACTTTGATTTATCCCCGAGCTTTTTTGTGCCCACGCCCGTACGTATTTTTAACCAGTTTGATCAGAAATAATATTTATTTTGCTGATCAAATATTTGCGGAGAATCAATTCAAACATTCGACATTTACCGACGCTAAAATTAATGAATATAATTAAATATGAGTCTTGGAATGTTGGTCGTTAGCTGGACGTTAGTTCAATGCGCCGAATGCCCTTTTGTTTTCTAGAATCCTGTATTTTTATGACTTTCAAGCGACCCGTTTAGCATCTCTCAATTAAATAATCGTTAAATTCAATCGTATTTGTGTTGAATTTGAGTTTCATTGCACAACAATTTTCAGTATGACTAATCTCCCGGTGAGTAAGTGAGTACCGCGTCGGTACCAGGTGGTTTCGTAAGATCGGCTCGGGTCCAGATACGGACTCGAGATATTTGGGTCGTTTCGCACTTGGTTTACGATCATAGGCGCGCATATTAATCGACCAAATTTATTCGAATGATAAAATAAATTCCGCAGATTAACTAAGGTCCGAGTCGTGTAAACGGGTTTCGGACCGATTTATCAAACAACGAGGATAATTCAAACCGAATCGGCGCTGAAAAATATGGAGATTTAGCGTAAGAAATCGCGTTATGGCCAAAAAAAAAACGAGCGATTCATTTAAAATTGACATTTGTACGAACGAATCGTCGTTGCATAACTGCATTCTTGAAATATTTTCATTTCGAATGTCACCAAAGGTAAATTTAATTGATTTATTAATTAGGTTTTACCAAAATTATGAAATAATACATATTTGATTTAAAATATTGCAAATGAATACACCCAGGGACAATTAATATGTATGCAAGGTTTGACCATAATAAAATATGTAGATAATTTTAGGGGTCTGATGCATTTTGACATGTTTTGTTTAAGACATGGTTATTATTTATCAAGAAAACCTGTGAGTTTCGCTTTCTTAACACAAAAAATGGTAAACAGTATGGTGTGACTAATACGATTGATAATTTCAACTCCACTTGCACTCTCATTCTTTTTTATTTTCTTTTGTGCCGTGTGCAATAATCATGAAGATTAACTTTATCCTGTCTATTACTGTCCTAAATAAGGAGGTGTCATCTCTCCCAAACTACTGTCGAGGATTCTTCAGTCATGACTTTCTTGGTCTTTCGGATCTTCAGTTTCTTTGAATCTTATCCTGAAGAATGAGATGTTGTATTTAATATGTTTCAGTATATCGCAAGTTTTTAAAATCTCTTGGTTGATTCGCGTCATCACGCTTCTGTACACCAACGTTTCGAAAGCTTTAGACATTTAATTGCCTTTTATGTGAACGTCCACGCCTCTACTCCGTACTGAAGGACGGATAACACATAACATCTCACCGATCTCATTTTCAGAGTTCGATTCAAATAATGTCCACAAAGATAATTTTACTTGCTATACCTTTCGACTGTCTGCTGATAGCAGTTTTTTTTATTCCCTCTTTTGTTTCTTGCAATAATTTAATAATAAGCTTTTCGAAGTAAACATAGTAGATCATTGGGGATAAGATGCCTTTGCCTTTTTTGCCAGTATAAATTTGTAATCAGTCGGAGATCTTAGTCATCTATCCCGGAAATTTTTAATATTTACATTTCATAAAATTTTCCTCTACGACCGAACGACTGTTTCTGACTTTTGTACCAAGGTTGAGTTACTCCATGTATCGTATTTTTTGAAGTCGTCTTTGTTGCAGAGGATATCAAGAAGGCCGATACGGAAATGTCGATTCATTAACCTAGCTGTGTCGATGTCTATTGGGGACCTAAGGGGTCTAAGCTTTTGATTTTTATGGAATGACACTTTTAATATAAATCCTATATGACACAAACTTTTTGTATTTGTCTAAAGAAGTCTGAAGAATAAATATAATAAATAATCATTCTTCATTGTCGGCAATTGGGAAAAAAATATAAAAACAACAATATTTACTTATGTTGCAACGGGTGTGATGTTTTTTATTGGCTCGCATTCTGTACGCGTGTCATTTACGCGTCATATTGATTGGTTTAAAAATCCAAAATATCGATCAAATTATGAAGCATATCATGAATAATCTATTTAAAAAAAATGTCAAGATATTGATGAGGAATTCATCAATATCTTGATTTGAATGGGGTGCCTTTGTCCCATTGAGACCCCTTTCGGACGACGCGGTTGTTTTCGAGCCACCGTGACGGATGGCTTAAAAAAATCAATGTATCAATGGGTTGAATTAAAGTAGTAATATTAGGTTGGAAAACTTTTGTAAGCATAAGTCTTTCATTTGGATTAGAAAGAGCATTATTTAATAACAGAACCGCGTTTTAAAGCAAATTCTTACTTTTTAAAAATCTCTCACTTCTAGGAACTATTTCATTGTAAAACGATCTCCAAAGATTTATTCATAGCTCTTTCTGGCAATTAGCTTAAAATAATTTTGGTTTATTAGCATCCAGATGCCAGTATGAGTACCAACTCATTATTTTTCGGTTTGGAAAAATAAGTTTCCATTTCCTTTTTCATATCATTATTTTTTTATTATATGACTTGAATTTATAAGCAAACTGTATAGTCCACACTGATAAACGGGACTGTACTGTATTGGATGTTGCTTTTATAAATAAAATAAGCGTTTACATGTGGTACAAGCGTTTCCAAGAAAGTTATGGAGGCTGAAGTTGACGAGTCTCCAACGAGAATCAACGACCGATGTCAACCTTGATTAAAATGATCATACACCGTCGTCAAATCACTATCAGAGAGTTCACTGATAATTCTGTGAATGTTAAAAACTAATTAAATTAGTCATAGTTGGTGATGGATAATGCTTAGACCGAAAACAGTTCGTGAAGTTCGATCAAATGTGAAGGTTCTTACTGTTTTATGCAGTTTCAACATTATCATCCGTTCTTGGCATCAGGTTGTAGACTAAGTTAATATTGACGAATGAATAAAGATTGAAAAAAAAAGAAAAATCATGTACATTATTATTTTAGTTTAATTTTGCGTATCAATTACTATAAAGTTAAAGATTAAATAAAATATTATCGTTACGCAAATTATATTCTTTATAAAATACAAGTCTTCCTCAATATTCTTTTGATTAATCTTCCTTTCCTTCTCGGATTACTAACACTATTTTTACGTAACACTATTTTTTTCACTAAATTTGAATTAATTGTAAATTACTATTCAGAGATAAATTAATTCAAGATATTTTTACATTGAAATCCTTGAGTAATTAAGAAATAGCTTGAACGTTTTTGCAATTTGTTGGCATTTCTGGACTATATTGAAATAAGAATAGGAAAAAATGTAGGTTATGTAAAATATTACTACTGAAGTAATGTTTTATGGAGAGAGATTTTTTTCACAATGAAAATTACATCGATTGAGAGTGTAATTGTTTTTTTTTTTTTTTATGATCAGGGCTTAAACGCTAACAAGGGCACAAAAACCATCATCGAGATTTATGTACTAGTGCTTTTTGGCTTTGACGATTTAAACTGGATGATAGAGGATTATAGGACATCTTTAAATTAGAAAGAACCTCAAAATTCGATGGCGACATGCCGAAATCTCTAATTGAATCCGAACCTCGCCAAACTGTAAAAAAATATGACAAAATATTCGCATCTACAACACATGAACAATTAAAACGATTCGTAAAATAATCATGATTGGTATTTATGTGCTGATTGATTTTTGTTTAAGAGAGAAGTAGTTAATCTATTTTTCAGCGAATTTTAATCGGAGACGAGAAATGTGGAATCAGAAGCTGAAGGAATAACATTTGAATTTATCCAATAGAAAAGGACAACACAACTAAAATCAACGCTGAAAAAGTATTTTTGCATCTTCAGTATTCACCAGACATCTTCAGTTCATTAATTACCTATGCAGATCGTTAGAATATTAATTGAATAATACAAAAAAATGTAGATGAATTGAAAAATTATTTAGGTTCATATTTGGATCGAAAATTTCTAGCTCCCATATTAAGAGGATCAAAATACTACATGATAGATGATAAATATTAGTAATTAATGTGGGTAAATAAATAAATAAATCTATTATTTTTAGTGCCACCAAATATCTAATTATTAACAATGAAAAATATGTTTTTTTCTAAATGCGTAAATTGATTTCGCCATGAGCGTATGATATCTAAACGAGATCTCCCTTCGAATCTCGTTACATTGCTGCTTATATGCTGCTATTATGGTACTATAAGTTATACTTAAACGTCAAACATTGTTGTGGCTCGTGACGAAAATGAAATTATTTGCAGTGTCGATTCGACTTATGCAACTCTGGTCTTGTAAGTCTCGAATATGGGTCATCGGTATCAGTACTTTCTATCAAATAGTCATATTTTAATATTATCATTAGATGTAAACTACATTCCTTCGCTAAATTATTTGAATTTATGATAAAAAAAAGCTTGCAATTATTTGCCATTCTTGCATTTAAATTTGTTAACAACTTTTACTTGGCGGGAAAAACCAACGAGTCACATAATACCCGTTTTCCGAGTTATGTAAAATTTTAACCTTCTACCGGATATGATTGTACAATTTACGAATGCAACAATTTGAATTAAATTCTGTGAAAAAAAATGAATTTTTCATGTTGTTTTATGATGTAGTGGAATATGTGTTGTGTCTTGTCAAGGCATAGCGATTTTTGTTAATTTTACCTGTCGTTCGAGGTGGTCAATAAACTCTGTATTCGAAGAATCGGAGAAAGGAAGCCGTGTTCACTTTCTCTTCCATGCTAAGCAATTGCGTCAGTTTTTCTATATATACAATCTGAAACGGATCGCATTCAAAGGATCATACACCAAAACTCAACGATCTATGCTACATAGACTTCATGCAGAAGCTTTCATCTCGGCGATTGCTCGCAGATGCGATCTTTATAGCGAAAAGGTTATCGTTATCGCAGATACGAATCGCATGTCTTTGTTCTCGTTGGCAAATGGCGACTATTTTTTAAAAGCAAATCGCCGGTAAAATAAAACCTGTCTCAGTGTTTGTTGTATATGAATTTGAGCGGAGCCGCACCAGAGTAGAATGTTGTCGACCTTGGTCCAGCAGCTCGACACGAAATAAATAAATACATATATACATCTCATCTCATTTGCTTTAGCTGGAAGACCAACAAAAACCGATCGGCCACTGCTGGCAGAAGAGTAATGATGGAAAAAAATGATCGTCATCGGCGATGACCGCCACTTCTCCGCCGCCAGAGTGACATCATAGCGTTTAATTTTATTTTTTGCATCTCTCTCTCGGGTTGCCAGATATCGAGCATTCTGTGATTTGTTACAGCCGAGTCATCCTCGTCGGATTGCCGCTTTTACGGCATTAACATGTCTGCCAGTTGATGTAACAATTACCTGACTGAAGACGTTTATGTTGTTCATCAATTGTTTTAGATTATATACAGATCTTATATGGAAAAAAAAAATTAGATGTCGAGTCAATTCAGTCACTTTTTTTTGACTTTAGTGAAATGTATATTATGATTATTATTTTTTTTTATTTAAAAACCGTGTAAAATACATAATAGAATTGATACAAATATTTAAGATTAGTTCTCTAAATTTAAAAAAGCGCGCTAGTTCAGAAAATAACAACATTGTGATATAAATAAATAATATTTATTATATACATAATGTTGTTATCATTAAGAAATCTGCTTTTTTTATATCCATATAAATCTTCAGTCAGTGGTGGATTTATATGGATGCTTATGATGCTGGAGCATTAGGCTCCCGATCGTTGGGGACCCTAAAGGTCCTAAGGGTGCCGATGAGGTATATTTGGGATATATCTCGAATAACTCTTTTAATATAAATTCTACATGTCACACTTGTTGTATTTGTTTAAAAATAAATAGTATAAATAATCATTGACCTTTATTGTCCGCATTCGGTACGACGTGCTAAGTACGAGTGAAACGTACCAGAGACGTGCCGCGAGAACTTGGCACTAGACACGTGCCGCGAGAATTAATATATATCATGTATATCTATTTTTAATCTTAGAATAATCCGTTTTTTAAAAAATGTCAGGA
Organism: Philopotamus ludificatus; assembly: GCA_022495035.1. Taxonomy (NCBI): domain Eukaryota; kingdom Metazoa; phylum Arthropoda; class Insecta; order Trichoptera; family Philopotamidae; genus Philopotamus; species Philopotamus ludificatus. The sequence goes on along the minus strand of JAGXCT010036051.1, from coordinate 33,605 downwards.
TATTGATGAACAATTTATGAATATCTTGACACAATGAAAAATTAACAGAATATGTATTAAAAGAATTAGTAAACAAATTTAGGGATATTATAGTAACTGGAATAAGAGGATTAAAACAAAAAAATATATAAATAGAAAGAGGCTAGATTGTTTAATATTAGAATTAAATAGAAGAAGAGAAGATTATAAGGAATGAAATGGACTCGAAATGTTTGGGGTCTATTTTTATATATTAATTTCATACTAAATATACCCGATCGGGCGACGTCGTTAGTTTCGAGCCGCTGTGACGAATCGGATAGAAGAATAGATAAAAAAAGACACCGAATATTTTTATAATGTGTTAATGCATGTTGTTGCTGTATTTTTCTTACCTGAAAAAGGTTTGCCATTCATAGTTCAAGTAGAAAAAAATGTATCACTTTATAATGGGAATTTTATGTGTTTGCGGAATTTGATCCCTTTTTACGACAGTATAATATAAAAATGCAACTCTTCACAAAATAAAGTTGCTAGCTTTTTTATCGCAAACAATGTATGAAGAAATTATCGAACTAATTGAAAAACAAGTTATAAGCCTAGCTGTGCCGATGGGGTTAATAGAAGACCCCAAGTTTTATCTACATGTCACAAACTTTTTGTATTTATCTAAAATAGTCCAAAAAATAAATATTATAAATAATTTTTGTCTTTTATTGTTTGCAATTGCGAAAAAAAAAATAATAAAAACAAAAATATTCTCTGCTGTTTCCACGTGCGTGATGTGTTTTCTCGCTCGCATCCGGTATAATCATCCTATCAACCCATCAAAATAATCGACCAAATTATTAATTATATATTTTTATTCTTAGAATAATCCATTTTTAAAAAAATGTTGAGATATTGATGAACAATTCATGAATATCCTCACAAAATGAAAAATTAACAGAATATGTATTAAAAGAATTAGTAAACAAATTTAGGGATATTATAGTAACTGGAATAAGAGGATTAAAACAAAAAAATATATAAATAGAAAGAGGCTAGATTGTTTAATATTAGAATTAAATAGAAGAAGAAAAGTTTTCCAACTAATAAGAAACGATAGGAATTTTAAATATAGATAAAGAAAGTATTAAATACGTCTCAGAGCATTATGTAATTATTATTCAAATTCGTATACTATTCTAAAAATCTATTTAACAATGACGACAACAAGTTGTAAAGCTGCATGTGTTTTTTATTAATTAATTTATATAAAAATAAATACAGAACGACTAGAGTGATAGAAGACTGAATTATTTGTCGATTCTTTCTATAGAAAATGACATAGGTAGATCCATTACGTTTGATAAGACAATTAGTGTATATGACAGGTTTATTTATACATTTATGTTTGTTACTATGAATATTTTTTTTAATTCGTCCTCAACCTTAGACAACAGACAACCCCCTCCTCTCAAATTATATGCTATTAGGAGCCTTTGAAATGCAATTAGCATCAGGCCCCAATAAGTCACTATCCGCCACTGTCTGCAGGTCCCGTTGGAGTTTAAAAGCCCGTTCTGGGTTGGGATCATATGTGAGAAAATGCTGTTCCATACTCTTAGCAACTTGCAAGCCGTCGTGAATTGAACAGCTGTCAGTTAATATATTTGTTCTTTCTGTTACTCTTTTACCGCAGTATACAACATATATGCTCATTCATAGCTCAAAAAAAGTATACAAAATATACTATTTTTCAGCAATATCTAAAGAATAAGGATGTGGGTAAGCATTAGCATGCTGCAAAAACCCTTATCTTCGATGCACAAGGGCTGATCGTTTTTTTAATTTTCGCTGCTAAACGGTCCAGTTGTTCACAATAAAGTTTTATCGTTTGACAAGGTTTAAGTTCTTCAAAACGAATTATGCCCTTTGCAGTCCCACCATACAGATAAAAGATTATTTTTTTGTTGCCAGACTTGGAGATAGTTTTTCCTTAATGCATCTTTCATACTCAAGGATTTTTGCGCTTACAGTTAAAGGAAAAGCATTTATTTCTCAACTCCAGTTATCAGATTTTCGGATTCCATTTTCAAATGTGTTAATTCAAACGCCTAAATTCTTTTCACATAGCTCATGATCCATTCATTTCCGTTGCTTCCATACCTTGCCGATTTTTTTAAGATGCTCTTAACGCTGGAGAACGAGTATCCGAGACTATTCGTAATTTTTTCAATAGATAAAGTTTGATTAATACGATTTCGGCAGTCAGTATGGCATCGTTCACTATGCTATGACTTCCATTTCCAGGGCTATTTTTAAATCTAAATTTCTCGAATCATTTCTAACACTTGCCAACATCTAAATAATCTTGTAGTACACCACAAATATTTTTAGTGGCAATTGCTACAGTCTCTTTATTAAAAAAATGATAAAACATTAAATTTTGAATAAATTATTCAGTTGGGTTCGTCACGGCGGCTCAATAACAATCAAGTTGTCCGAAGGGGGTCTTTCAAGGACCCCAAGCATTTCAGGGACCCCAAGGATTGATGTGTTCTTCATCGATTTTTTTAAATGGATTATTTTAAACATAGAAATAATTATTTATTATATGTTTCATAACTTGGTCGATATTTTATGATTAATATGACGCGTAAATGAAAACGCTCTCGGCTCTTTCTTAGGTGTCACTCGCATTTAGCACACGATACCAAGATGCGAGCGAGAAAAAACATCGCGCCCGTAGCAACAGGAGCAAATATTGTTGCTTTTATTTTTTTCGCAATTGCAGAAAATAAAGGACAATTATTATTTATAATATTTATTGTTCTGACTTTTTTTATACAAATACAAAAAGTTTGTTATATGTAGGAATTATATTAAAAGAGTTATTCGAGAAAATTCAAAAACTTGGTACGGTTAATAAAATATTCTAACGTGAGTTTCTAATATATGAGTATTCTAATTGATTTTTTATATAAATAATATTGTAAATAAAATCATTCACTTGGTCATACACAAATCCAAGCTGAATCCTTTTGAAAATCTGTCGGAAATATTTTAAAAACATATATAAATCAATTGCCGATATTAATAACTTTATTAAAAGCAGCAGAGAGAACGTTTATGACTACCGTATTAGCTGTTGCATAAATATATAAGATTCATTTATTAAAACATATTTTATGATCTGATCGTAATATAATAAAATAATTATTGCACACCTTTGGATATGGTCTCTTTTTTATTTATTTATTATCTATATAGAGAAAACAGTTGATGTGATTTTAATTCGTCAAACAACTATAAATAATATAAAAAATATTTGGGGGCTAAATCAATTTGCTTCCAAGAATAAGAGTGCCACAAAGGCATTTAAAAATCGATAGAAGTATTTGGAATCAATTGACCAAAACCATAGTTTTCGAAGAAACACAAAATAAATAATAACTGAATATTTCTTTTTTATACATATTTAAAGATTTTGACTAACAACTGAATTTTTCAGGGTCTAACAAATACGATTTGTGATGCAACGTTTATCAATAAAATAACGCAAGATATAATATTAGTTATACCTTTTTTTAAATTAAAGCAGAATAATTTACGATCATGTTTTGATGAGAAACATAAACGCTAAAAATACAAATTTTAATGACATGTCCATAAAACTCTAAATGGATCATCGTATTGCGTCTATCTGCCTAAATATTTATGCGATTTTATTGAGCTCGAAGTTTAAATTATGTAGTATTCTGGAAGCTACTAGAATGGTAATGACATGTGAAGAAAGGCAAGAGGTAGATTGTTATGGCGTACGTGTTTTAAGCCAGGTTTACGTATATCAGTAGCAAGGTCGATCTTGAGAAAGCATTATTTCAAAGCTTACTCACTTTTTTAGTCATCAGTAGTTTTATTTTAGCCCTTATACTAATTAAAGTGAAACGAAATGAATGAAGAAAATGGAAATGAATAAGTTTAGAGAACGGTATTTCGGAATTCCACTGTAGAGCATCGAAAAATTTCATAGATAATTACAAAATATGTAATGTGTTTTGTTGTAATATCTTGAATTTTGAAACATATGAGCCAGTAGCAAAACTATGAGCCAATAGAAAAAAATGCCAATACACTTAGTATGTATTTTTTTAAAAATATTATTAAATCTAAATTGAATGGTTGAAAATAGCTTATACACATTGCTCTTATTTAAATTATATATATAAGTTTTAAAAACTTAAATATATCAAAATGCATGAAAACTACGCATCATTTTTAAAGTAATAGAATTCTCTGAAAGTGGCTAGAAAAACTTGTTCCATATAAAGGAATAAGAGTAAGAAGAAAAATAATAATAAATATATTGATTTCCAGCACAGTTTCATTTTAATTCAGAAATTACTACAATTTTTAAATAAATAATTTGGTAAAAATGAGTAAAGCGCATAAAAAAGACACTGTATATTGAAAATAGTATTTATTTTGATACATCCGTAAATTATGAAATTTAAATACGTATTTCTATTTAATTTCCATATTTAGAAAATTATATGTGTAATAATTAATTAGAATAAAATATCTTAATTCGGATGTTATAAGAAAATTATATTGAAATATATGATGTGTAAATCGTAATAATTTCGTATGAATAGAAAAGATTTTTAACTCATTAATCTAATTGAAATATTCCCCTTTGCATGAGTTAAAATATGCGATCATATTCTATGGACGTATTTAATGCTGTTACGATTGTTATGTTTTTTTTTCGGAATTCGATCTTATGGCATAATGTAGCTGGGTTGTGCGTAATTCATATTAACTTTATAAATTAGAAAGGTGGAGGACGTTGGGGAGAAAGGCTTTAAAATTAGAAAGCCTTTTATTTCTGTTTTTATACATTTTACTTTGAGATAGATTATTTAGTTTAAATATTTTTAATGAGTTATAAATGTAAATGACGAATTTCGATTTATTATTAGTTTTTGTAGTATATTGAATCATATTGATTTATTGTCATATTACTATGTTTTGTTTGTTGTTGAATAAATTATGTTAGGATAATATAGCATGATTATATTGACATTTTATGTTGTCGTGATATGGTTTGAAAATATGTTTTTTGGGCCAAAAAAGAATAACGCGAACCTGTCGTGGTGTTTGTTTGAATATGGCAGATGTGAAATGTCAGAGGTCGCGGGCCAATTGAAGCCATGAGGGACGTGGAGGGAACGGAGGCGGCGGGGAGCGCGGCAGCTCAGGTGCATGCCGTCGCCAAGCGAGACTCTTGGCTCTCCACGGATGGGGAGCTGCCTATCCACGATCACATCAAGCAGGGTATCATGGGCTTCATTGAGAACGAAATAAAAAAAACTGACGCTAAACAGCCCATCACCACTTTATCAGCATATGTCAATTCTATGACGGAATCTGAAGAGAACTTGAGGAACAGCAAGAGTGGATCCCGTCCGAGCAGCGGTCACAAAGAACGGAAAAGCCCTTCTAAACGAAAGAAGAAGCGCATCTCATCCAAACATCGATCGGATATGGGATCTGATTTCGATATAACAATTTCAAGTATGAGCGCCTTGGAAAAGGTCGATGATTACTTAAAGGAATACAATAAAGCGGAAGAGGTGACGCTGAGCGGAGAGCTGGAAATCGATCCGAACGATCTAGTCAATAATAACGGTTCCTCGAAAGAGAGTAAGTTAAAGCCGCGTCGTACCAGACGCAAAAGCCGGCACGAAGACGGTAAACGGGAGAGGGGTATGAGCAGCAGAGATATTAGTCCAAGAGTGTTTGATCCAGCAACGGGGAAACATATTAAATCTCCAGTCGTTAAACCTGGTAATTATTCAACAATTTTTCATATCCAATAATATATCTGAATATAATAACATATGGTGACAGAAATATGTAAGTAATCGAAGTCTATTAATTAGTGTGAAAGTACAATAAGAAAAGTGTTTACGATTTCGTGGAGTTCGTTTTAATGAAATGATTTCATTTGAATTTAATTAATTAATTGCGAATAGCCTGAAATATCGAGCTGTCACTTTGTTTGAGTATTTAGAAATTGACTTAATAAGTTTCAGTCGTGTATTTCAATTCATCAAGATGAAAAGGTTTAAAAAACATAAAAATATCCAAAAATTTAATCTGTAAATGGAGCTGGTGAATATGCTTTGATCAACATCTGTTGAAATAGAGAAACTGGAAATCTAGACCTAAAGGACATCCCTCAAAAGGGATGCCTTGAAAAATTAGAAGATAATCACCAAACAATTGAAGAGTTATCAACCAAGATTGGCCGTCCATGGTCTTCAGTCAAGGATCATCTACTCCATTTAGGAAAGGCCCATAAACTAGGAATTTGTGTCCCGCATGAATCATCCGCTATCAATTAGCGCTGTACCATCTGTGCATTCGTGTCATACCTTTTCAAAGTTGACCCATTTTTCCGACGTATTGTAACAATAATACTGTATGACAAAAGCAATGGCTTTCTTTCCGCGAAGTACTGTTCCAACTCTTCGAGCAACTCTAACAATAAAGTAAGTCCTTCTATGTGTATGGTAGGATTTCTCTGGAGTGATACACTACGAGCATGGTTAGGCTTCCAATTTTGGAGATCAGATGCAAAGTGCGTGTTCAATCTAAGTTATCTAAAAAATTTGTGACACACCACAGTTTGAGTCAAGGTAACGCTCTAGCGTGTTTGTTGTTTAAAATAGCACTCGAATTTGTAATAAGAGACTACGGCGTGGAAACAACTGCCACCTTTCTTAATAAATCGGTGCAGCTTCTTGCGAACAACATAGACATTGTAGCCAGCTCTCGGGCGGCTCTCAAAGATGCATCCCAAGGAATAATGAGAGTTGCAATTGGCATGGGAATAAGGATTAACGAGACCAATACGAAATACATGTCCATATGCCAAGGACGAATCCTTGAACCCCTGTGAGTGGAATAGTACAGCTTCGAGGCCATCCAGAAATTCACATATCTCGGTTCACTTATTACAAATAATAATGAAACCAATTTTGAAGTACGAAGTAGAACCATTCTGGCAAATTGGTGCTATTTTGGACTTTGAAAGCATCTACGTCAAACTTCCTAACATACGAGTATGAATGTTGGGTTTGACAAAAAAGATGAGCGACAATTGGATATCTGGAATATTTGACGACGAGAGAAGGTGTAGCCAAAGGTACGAGGAGCTGTACCGACTATCCAAGGATATATCAGACATAACTGTCGTTAGAGTGGCCAGACTCCAGTTGAGGGCCAGTCACTTGTCAATGATGCGGCAAAGTCCGCCGCTAAAAAGGCTTATGGTTGAAAAGCATTCCTGTCTCCGGAAGAAAGTAAGACCGGGGCTAAAGTGGTTCGACTGTGTACAGAGGGACACTGCATCATTGAAACTTACCTGAAGATGGAGCGACGTAGCGACAGAGCAGATAAAATGGAGAAGTGTGTTGGATGAGACCAGGGCTCTACAATAGGACTGTTGCACCTATGCTGATGATTTCAAGTCAAGATATTCGTGGAATTTTCATTAATATCTTGACTTTTTTAAAAAAATGGATTATTCTAAGAATAAAAATAGTTTGGTCGATATTTTGGATTTTTCTACTAATCAATGTAACGCGTAAATGACATACACACTATTGAGATTACTGAATTCTCGCAGCATGCCTCAACTAGTACGTTTCACTTGCACTTGGCACATCGTACTGGATGTGAGCGAGAAAAAACATTGCTACAAAAGCAAATATTGTTTTTAGTTTTTTTCGCAATTGCGGACAATGATTATTTATAATATTTATTTTTTAGACGTTTTTTAGACAAATACATACAATTTGTGGCAAGTAGTATTTATATTAAAAGAGTTATTTGAGAAAAATACCTAATCGGCATGGCTATGTTAAAAAGAGATTGAATAAAAACATGTTATGCATTAGAATACAAAAGGTTAAAAATACCATGATATAGATAAATTTTATTTATCATTATTTTAATGTTTCAGTTCGGCCTACTCTCGATTTATCATCGATGCTCGACGATTTGGGATCGGACGTTACAAGTTATAACGAGAGACATATCGATAATCCATTTTCATCCCCGTCGCCTATGACATCTCCTAACGATGGCACACTGGATCGTGCGTTTGGCAGCAGAGCCGATAAAATTTATATACAAAGGGGTGGAACATTCAGAGCCGTCGCCAGAGATCGGATGCTGGGAGATGCACAGCGTAGAGCCGACGAACGAAAATATTTCAGGTTGTCCAATTTTTTTTATTGAACTATTGTTTATTATCAAATTATATTAATACATTCTTTTATCAGATTGAGCAGTCTGACTCCGTTGGACGTTGCGATTAGTACTCAAGGCGGTTGGCGAGGAGTCGCTACTTTGTGCCACGGCTTGCTAGCCGGACTGGCTCTGATGCATTTATTGTCCGTCTGCTACGGTGATGGGACGAGTTTAGGGCATTTATCGTTTCATGCCGTCATCATTCTGCCATATTCAGCGGCCTATTATTTTTTATGTGCATGCTGTATGGTTTCCGTATTCGATAGGTTCGTTCTCTGATACACATTTTAAAATAATGTCATTTTTTTTGTTAATATTAATACTTATATTTATTTTAGCTTGGATATAAATGGAGTCTCATATTTTTATAACATCAGACCCCATCTCAGAGGGATTTTATTATCGCTTCTATACATTTTGTGTATGTTGATAACGTTATCTAGTCGAAAGTATGACGAAATGATCGCATTCCAATACAGCCCCTCTTCTAATTTCACTTCGTTAGAAGGAAACAGTACATTGCCGACGGTATGTAATAATATAATAATTAATATTATTGGGTTGATGCAAAAATTTTAACTTTTTTGCACGTGACGCGTGGAATTCCTGGTACTCTCTGCTTATTGATCTCTGGCAGTGACGGTACTTATAGCGGTCCTAGTGTCGAGTTTTTCTGCAGAGTAGTATTCCTCCAATGATCCCAATGAGAGGCCGGCCAAGTGTCGGTGATGCTGATTTTGAGTCTGCAGCCAGAACGGCAGCAATTATTGTGGTTGCCTTGTCTGTTAATTGGTTAGTCGATGTGGTTTACCATGGGGATGACGAGAGGATATATCCAGAGTCGTCATGGCGGCATACACACGGATGCCGCCTGCTCCACATGATGGTGGTTACATCTTACGACGGAGCGAATTGCGGGAACCGTCTTAATGTGACGACCGTCGAGAGCAGAGAGAGAGGGGTCGCTTTGGCAGTGGTGCTGATGACCATTTTGTGGGAGGGCATGACGCCACTCTGATCCACCCTTGATCCTGCCAGGAGCGCTATATGTTGCTAATTAATATGGGACATATTCAAATTAAAGTGCGGGAAATTATCTTGCCCCTTGCGGAATAACCGCCACAAATTAATTAATTCCAACCTACAAGCCATGGCACTGGTTTTACTTTATTTTTTGTTGATTTAATCAATTAAATAATCTTCATCAGTTTATATAAGATTATCCCGCCTTTCTATCAACTTATTAACCACTTCATGTGCGTTGACGCGTATATGCGTCAAGCATAACCGGTCCAATTTCCGCGCTCACGCGTATTTGTGTGCAAAAAATGGACCAAAAAGGGTTGAAAAAAAATATAAAAACAATTTTAGGTTTTTAATGTAATTATATGCTTCAAATTAAAAGCAAAAAAAAAATACATTTTAGGTTAAGGGAATTTTTTACCTGCTCTATTGCAATTTTTATCGGTGAACTGAATAAATGATAGTCAGAAGGAGCAAGGTCCAGTAGTGGATTTAGCACTTGGGAGGAAGGTCCCAGGTGCAATTCGATTTTGAGGCCCTCCCTTTTAAATATTTTCACTACATTCGAAAAAATCGATTTGAGAGCTGAACTTTTGACATTCCCCTAATTTATGAGGCCCCAGGCGCACGCCTCATATGAGGAAATCCGCCATTAGCAAGGTCTCGAGAGTATGGTGGATATTCAATTCATTAAGCTCATGTTGAGTCATCTTCCTCGTATGTGGTCGTGCGTTGTCTTAATGAAACACTACCCCTTTTCTATTTACTCTATATTTTTCAAGGGGGATATTTAATTTTGATAATTGTTGACGATATCATTTTGCTGCAATTGTTTGATTACGTAAGAGTACTAAATACACAATACCCTTTCAATCCTACCAAACACAGAGAATTACTTTTTTTTAAGGATTTTGGCTTTCGAAGTTTTATAATGGGGCTTGTCTATGTTTTGACGTAGATTGGTGTCATTTGTGACTTTTAACTTATTGTCATCAGACTTAAAAGACCCCCCAGTCCAAGGTTTATAAGTCAATGAAAAATCCTCATATTGGAATTTTGTAAACCACCTTTGACAATTTTAAAACAGATGTTATTCATCAGTTCCGCGAAAAACCGTTTTTTGTAAGGATCATACAAAAACGTCAAAACTTTTGCATCAACCCGATATATAACAGTTGCATAAACGATAATATATTTAGGATTGTATTTAAATTTCAGCACACAGCACCTGAATTTTATTCGACGTGGTCTCACTTATCCATATGGAGAGGAATAATTCCTATTATAGCAGCGGTATTTGTCGCGTTCATCAGACAAGAAGACGTTTTATACAGAGATCTAGTGAAACTTTTGCAATTTAAGCATTCCCTGCAATCAATTGGCGGATAGTCGTCGTTTATGTATCAATTTTATTTAATTTTTAGACGAAAAGTATGTGCCTATTCTATCGTGTATCAAAATAATCTATAAGGCTCGTCCTATAATATACAGGATTATTCTTTACTTTGAAACGTTTTTGAGGATTGTATCGACTAAAGAATTATGACCAAATTTAAATGTAAGATCTGTATACATATAATATCATTTTGCATTTATATATTGGATCGTTATATAACCATCTTTCTAAAACCGGATTGTAAAGATTAAAACTGTTCGCCCGAGAGCAATCGACCATGAATTTTTATTAAGTAAAAAAAGCATTTATTGAAGAGTTATTTATGATTGTAATTATATTCTCTTGCTGGCAAGGGATGAAATAATAATACAAAGAATATTTACAGCTTGAAGCTTATCAAATTATATGAATTAATCGTAAATTATATTTAAGCACATATTATTTTTATTCGTAACACGTGCATAATTGCAAAGATGACACTTTTCCATAGAATCAATCTGTAAATTTATATTTTTCGATTTACCAACGACAAAACAATACGTGCCAAAAATATAATATTACATTTTAATTTATAATATTAATACATACTATACTACCTCTCGAATACTTAATTAATACCAAATGACATGTAATATTTTGAACGCTAATTTTGATTTACGCAATATTGCCACGATTAACCTATAATTATATAATATAAGCACTGAATGAGATATCGTACCTGAATGGTGGTCTAATGAAATGTAAATTTATATATTAAAATTATTTTTTCATATATGTTCATGTTCAATTTAGTGTTTTATATAGAAAATTAAGGATATGAATTTGCATTGTTGCAATTGATGGCAGCTATTTAATTATTTTTTTGTGGTAAATTAAACTATAATCGTATTATTAATGTTATGTTAAGTAGATTGTACATTTTTTTCTTAATTACGCTTTATGTTTTGTTTTAAAAATTGTATTATAGGATACAGAAAAACATTGCACATCTTATGAATTGATTCATCGAATATACCATGAAGTGAATAATGCTATAAAACACTAAAAACAGATGAGATTCCTGTTGAATTGTACGAATTATTAATTGAAGTAAGTGTAAAAAATGGTACTTTTCTTTAATTAGATAGACGAAACTGATAAAATCTTGCAAGAGTGGCTAAACTCAACATTTTGATGGATTATAATTATTACAAATTAATGTCAAGGATTTAAATTATTCCAAAATTCGTCCAAGGAAGATTTCAGATGATATTGAAAGCATTCTATAGACGGAATACATCAGAATACAACCGTCCTTCAGCAGAAATGCATTATGAAAAACTAACTGGTGCTCTCAACCCTTTCACTGCGGCGCCATATACATTCATGGGGACATGAATCGTGTTTACCACGTGTCACGATTGACATTCATTTGCGTGACTTTAACTTGTTAAGATACAATAACAAAGCAACGATTGGAGTGCTCGATTGGAGGAAAATTTGCAGACGATTTATAATATCCGTTTAGCCGACAACACGGTTATATTAGCGGAGTGTGCTGAAAAATTATAAACACTGCCGAACCATGTGAAGCTTTAGCAACAAATAAAATAGACACATCAGTTCACACGCAGATACGGAGATGGAAATCAGGATTGTCACAACGAGAATTGATTGACTCTCCTATAAGACCTGTTTCAGAATCCTGTTGTGTGAATGTGTGGTCTGATTATCAACGTACATAAAACCCCGTTTTTACGTTTTTGAATGGACTCACCAAAAAATTCAGTATAAATGAAGAAAATGTATATTTAATATGTAAATAATACGCAAGATGTATAATCTTCAGTCGCATGTGGACCTTTTCCTGAAGCGGACGTTGTGTGTTGAGGGTTGAGCGCTCCTGGCTTTCACTGGGCATGTGGCCGCTCCTCTCCGTCCCTCAATTATAAAGTCTCAAATAAAAGATCAACGAAATGGCGATATTTAACATCAAATATATCTACGTAGTCGACTAAGTGGTTTTCTCCAATTCCAACTGATCAATCTGACAACAGCTCCGCTAGCGAAGTTGAAGAAGAAGAACCGATGAGTATGAATGATCCAGAAATTCAGAACCCGACCCCAAATCAAGAACAGACAGTCAACGAACCAAAACTAGCCAAATCGAAGAAAAGGAAGCTCAATTCCTCCGAAAAGTATTCAAGAACCTCCGAAATACTTGCTAAAACTCCAACCTTCTTTAACCAAATCATAACCAACTCCCAAGACTCTCCGGATATACAACTACAGCAAGTCTTCCTTCAGAAAAATATCCGTATTCCTCTGACCACCATACAGTCAAAACATAAAAGGCATCACAATTATTCCCAAGTCCAATGATTGCAGTTCACCGCTACAGTTTGAGCGGAGAAAAAAGCTAATTTTATATTTTCTTTTAATTCAAATAAACGCGAAATCGGCTATCTAATATATTAAGATGAAACGGGACTAGAAATTGTACGCAAAAAGGGGAAAAATGTGAGTTCCTGACTCATAAAAGCTCGGGGTTCCAATTATTGGTATTGACACATCAATAAATTGAGTTTTGGGTATAAGGACTATCCCAGGTTAATGAAGATGTGTACTTCTTTGTGGCCAAGGAAAAAAATGTGTTATATAATTCATTATAAATTTTAAGAAAAAATCCCCACCAATAAAACACAAAGCTAAACCCAAAGCTTCTTCAATTCAACAAAGTATGAATAAAAGGAACACCTTTCATAGGTTGCGGTGTCATAAGGGCGCCGCGAAATATTCAATTAAACAATTTGGCAAATTTGTTGGAATTTCCCAATTCTCGAAATTTTTGCGCCATCTTTTTGAGCTCGCTTTTTTCAAGAAGATTAACAATTTTGAAAAAAATCTAATGTATTAAGGGAGCCGCGGAAAAATCTCTGATGTTTTAAGGGAGCCGTAAACCGAAAAAGATTGGGAACCTCTGGGTTACACGCCAGAGGAGAAAAACATTTTTGAAATGACGACATTGTTTATAAGCTGAGCAATTTATTTCTAGTTCCCTTAATATTATTTTTATTCACGGCTCAAAAGTCACAAATGCATTCCTAGAATGATTTTATTTGAATTGTGATATTATTTTTATTCTAGGCGTACTGTAGAAATGATATATTATGCTTTCTATGGTGTAGCCTAATTATTCTAGTCATTTTTGAATTTATTTTGTTATTTAAAGTCTGATTTTTTATATTGTTTTTTCGATACATTATTTTATTATACATTAAATGCACGTGTATTTTATTTTTTTGTTTTATTACAATTCATTCCTTTAAAATGATTTATTTAATATAAAATAAATTAATTTTAATCTAGATATATTGTTATAAATTAAGTAAAAAAATGAAATCACATTAAAATAGGAGAGTTAAATAATGTTTAATATATTGGTGAAATAATTTATTTATAATTATTATTAGAATAGATAGTCGGTCGTAGGTTACGATTTGTTTACTCTATATAGTCAGATTAGTATGATGATTCATTTTATTTAGTCAGGAATTGTAATTGAATACCGTTGTGCGTTGTCTTCCATTTGTATAATTTTTTTTTACGCAAATCATTTCGCACACTATTAAATATGAGCTTTGTGTGTATTTGACATATCATTTTTATCGAAACCTAAAATACGCACCTCGATAAAATTACGATTGAAACGATTAATGTTTCAACGAATCAGGGTACACAGTGGAGATTGATTTTTCGTTTTGATTTTACATGAATTAATTTGCTACTAATACTAAGATATCAAAACATTTACGATAATATTTAAATGATGAAAAGCGATATGTGTTGTGTTATATAAATATGATAAGCAGATGTTTAATACGCCTTGATTACGTTTAATAATAAAATATATATATATAGCTTTATTTGATGACAATTGTATTATTCCGACGATTTAATCCTGGAAAATTATACCGCACGAAAACTCAAATTTTTGTAATAAATTTTTATTATTTAACATTTATTTTGGTAAATTGTACCGGTGTTATTTCACATGGGATATATTTACATTTCTTAAAATTAATAAGTACATGTATAGCATATAAAATACAGATATATGTATTTATTAAATGTTGTTTTCTAAACGTTTTTTAATCAAGCACTCTAACGAGTGATATTCTCGTGTCGTATAATATTTTATTATGTGGAGAATATGTATTTATATGCTGCAATTCCTTGCGTGCTTAGAATATATTTTTCTTAAATATTTAATCATACGTGTTAGGATTTTTTTAAATATTATATAAAGTACTCTTTGGCCGTAGCAATGTTTATGCCTTAAAATATATTAAAATTAATTTTAAATTTATTTTACGCCAAAAGTGCATTCCAATTTTATCCAAATCTTTGTTCAACTAAAATTAGGAAATAATTTATCATTACAGAATCATTTTTAATTATAAAAATAATATGCATTGTCGTTAAAAAAAAGCTATCACGACGATAATATGGCAAATAAGATATCTAAAAAAATATTTGTACTGCGTAAAGCCGATGCCGATTAATATGAATGCGGCTAAAATCCGATATCGCTGATTGTCGTGATGCTGATGGTGTTTTCGACGGCCGGCTTACGATGGGACCTTCTTCTCTTGGAATGCACCGGACAGGGGGCTCGATCCGTCGTCGCAAAAGCGTTATTGCTCCGCGTAACGTTCCCGTTTCTGAAACTCGTTGTCTGATTGGCTGATTTGTCGAAGACTTTGGATTTGGAACTTCCTTTTCGCGCGTTGTTGACTGTTGGCACAGTCTTTGGCGGGGGTCAGTCAACTATGTCCTTCAGCTTAACGTAGATGCAGCACGATATCACCATGCCGAAGATCGGGATGATGCTGATGCCGAGACCGACTGCGCTCAATATGATCAAATGATCGCGGATGTGATTCGCCATCGGTCGAATGCATCCCTGCAAATAAATAAATATTTACCACCGGCGCAATAATAAAATAATGCATATTTTAATTGTGCTTACCGAGTAGTGAATGTTCGACGGATGATCTCTGACTCCGCACCGCAGAGTCACGGATTTGCAACACGAATCGGGAACCAATCGTTTGTCCGATGCTGGTCCTTTGATCCAGGCACTTCCTCTCCAGTCTTCGAATCTTATCGCTCCGCAACATTTAAACTGAAATATTAAATAAAACAATATTATCTTTACTTAATGTATGTTCGTACGTTCTGAAAATTCTGTATTTTTGTTAAAATCATTATTTGATTATACAACGTAAATCATTGGTTCTTAACCTGGGTTCGATCGAACCCCAGGGGTTTGGTGAGTCAGTCTCCCGCCCGGGTTTGGTGATCAAAACACACACCCGACTTATTGAACGATATTATGAAAAATGATACGCGTATGATATAAGGGTTCGGTGAACGCGCATATGAAACTGGTGGGGTTCAGTACCACCAACAAGGTAAAGAACCACTGACGTAGAGTTTCATTGTTATTAATTCGATAAAAAGCATTTAAAATAGATTAACTATTATTATTAACATGAAAGTGTTGCTTTTCCGTCAATAGCACTTTTTATTAGATTTATTGATAAAAATCTTTATGATTCACTTAAAAAATAGGTAACGGTGTTATTTTTAACATATTAAACATCGAGTTAAATCCAATCTAATCTTGGATTACAATTGACTCAGCGATTATTATTTATCTATTTTTATTTATATTATGATGAAATATTCTTAAACCAATGATATCCTCTTAATTAAATTGTTTATATATGTTATAAAATATATCGGAGATAAATACCGTGATCCAAAAAATAAGACTTATATCATGTAAATTTAAAAAAAATATATTTATTACCAGTGGCGGCTCGTGGGTAAAATATTTGGGGGTGCTGCGGAAGATTAAAAATTAAAAAAATATATTTTGCTTATATTTTATTTAAAATAATAAAAATACTAGTGGTTAAAAGAAGCTACGATGTAGCATGTGAATTGCAGGGTAACACAGCGCTTAGCGACGAGACCCCTCCCCCCCTCCACCCGCTGCGGCTCCGCATCCAACCAATATACGACGCTGGTAGCGCTGATGAGCAGACAGCGCTATTACTCTACACCGCGTAACATAACACTAAATATAAATTATATTTTTATATACACCTAGTCCTCCCATAACACTGTCATATGGTTCCACAAAAACGTCGAATAATACAAATCCGTGTTATACGAGCTTTGAAGTTCATACAAAATTAGGGTTTGCGTTCCAAAAAAATATCAAAATTAGCTAATATTATTTATTTTTTAAATAAATAATCGAAACAATATACATTTACGTATTTAATTGTGAATAAAAAACATTAACATCATATAATAGATCAGTCATTCATCATCGCTATCACTTACAATTCCATATATTTGACACTTTTTCGAGATCGGTTGTAAGTTTTCATCGTCAGAAGACTTTAAAAATTCTGTAATAAGCGATTGTCTGCTTTTAGCGTATAAATCTTTATGTATATCGTTATAAGGGGCCAAGACCTGTTGTAATTCCCCCTTGAACTTCAAATTTATCAGCCAGTAATGTGAAACGCATGCTTCTTCATACCAACTGTTTTCCGAGTCATTAATTATCGTAGGCTCGTCCAACATTTTGACCAATTCTTCTTCACCCAACGTGCGATTCTCTAATATTTCTTCGATATCTTGAAAATCCATTTCATCAAATTCTTCTCCACCAACACAACACAATTTCTCTTGGTATTCAACTTCTATTGATGGTACAACATTTTCTGCAGGGACTACTTCCACATGGCCACAGCTTTTTCAAAAAGAATTAATGAATAATAATCAATAATAATAAATAAATAATAATAAATACTAATAAATACTAATAAATACTAATAAATACCAATAAATACCAATAAATACCAATAAATCCCAATAAATACCAATAAATACCAATAAATCCCAACAAATAACAAGATTCTTTTTCCTCATAAAAATAATACTTGTGGTCCAAGCCTTTTTATTGGGTCTCCAATAAACAGGTAAATTCACATTTTGTCACAACTTTTCGGTGTTCAGGGGTTTTAAGGATTATTAAACTGTGGCTTCATTATGAATTCTCCAGAAGAATTAGAACATAAGAGTAAAGATATTCTATCTTTCGCCACCTTAAATCCTTTTGATATGTGGGTTCGATAAGGCATCCTTTTCCAGTACAATCCCGTTTCGTCCGGATTGAATATGAATTCTAGAATATTTTTTTGGCAAATTCTCTGTCAGCCGGCCGAATTTCTTCTAGAGTTTTTATATTATGTAGTGGGAATCGCTTCTTAAAATTTTCAAACCATTCCCTACTAGCAGAAAATTCAATCGATAAAGTAACGAAACAAACAAAATTGACAAGTCTCGATATGTTCTGTATGATTTGTCAGGACGCGATCCATGGCCATACAAATCGAGCATGTTAATTCATTTTTAATTATTGTTTCTTTCTGTAACCGTGTTATACAAAAATATTTCACAATTTATCAGACTTTGTCAGACATGGTAAATTTTCAAATAATTTAATAATTGAAATAGAAAATGTAGAATTTGTTTTTTAAATTAATATCCAATCGTAAAATCACGAAAATATTTTTTTTAATAGGAACCAGCACCCTCTCGACTCCCTGGATTACTCCCTAAATTCCTCTGGATCCAGGAGTACTGTTAGAGCTTCACAAAGAACAAGAAACTGAATAAATACCAATGCCTATTATTAAGGAAATGCTGAAATATCTAAAAAAAAACTATGCCACATCGACAGAACGAAACTCATCGCAAGAATTGTATTTAACTGATATTTTCACTGCAGATATCCCTTCTGAATGATAATATCTTTCCTTCACATCCGTATTAACCATCAACGATTTTTTTACAAGATTCGTCTAATTCCATATTCGTCGGATCTTCAAGAATGGTTTAATGACATTGTATAATACACTGTTATTAATATATTATATAATCCATATTTGTATAAATGATTTTCTAGTATGAAAATTTTCAGGCCACGTCCGTGGGCTTTATCAGGAAATTGCAAATAGACACAATTAATAAAAATTGTATTGGAAAATTAGATCATGTCGACAATGGCTTTTGTAAAATTTCAATTGCAACCGAGGGACGTGATTCGAGTTTTCCAGACGTGGCGTGAATCGGAGTTATCAAAGGAAAATTCAATTTGTCAAATTTCAACTCACCCCCCTTCTATGAAAAATGGAGAGCCGCATCGCACTGGACTGGGGCAGCTCGGTATAAAGGAGCTTTTAAAGAAAATTAATTATTTTTTACCAGTCTGTTAAGCCGATAGAAGCCAATTACTCGAACGCCGGGGGTGCCAGGAATTTGCCCCCAGCGAATGGCTGCGTGGTATTTGAGAATTATTGTCATAACACGATGAGGAAATGACAATACTATTTGAAATTATTAGGGGGACCCGAAAGAAATCGCGTATTTTATAACCTAATGTTTGAGTGCAGTTTGTGTCCAGACACTCTAGAGAAAAAATGTCTGAAAGTTTTTTTTTTGATTAGAAATATTGTTTAGCATTATTTATGAGAAATAAAAACAAAAAGCCAACAAGCCACTAGAGTTATTAAATAAATGTATCATAAAGTGCTGACAGCATGTCAATGTCAATTTAGGTTTCAAAGGTTCAAATCGGGAAATATAAATCTAAGAGATGCATCAGAATCTGAACGACCTTCTAAATTTGTTGGTGATAAATGAGATCCCAGGCTGAGTCGGAAACTCAATTACCCATCGAGGAATTATCACAGAGACTCAAATCCCCAAGGTCCTCTGTACAGTCACATTTGCAACGCTTAAACAAATAGAAGGGGAATTTAAACACCGCATGTATTATCTGAAGATAACAACAAAGAACGGAGAATCATATGCAATTTTTTGTTGTCGAGACAAAGAATTCGACACTTTTTACACCAAATTGTAACTGTAGATAAGATGTGGATCGTTTAGAATAACATAAGTCGAAAAAGGTAATGGATTTTTCTGAATCAAACTCCTTCCTAGTTTAACACTACGAAAAGTTCTTTCGTTCAATTGGTGGGATGTAAGAGCAATAATTCATTACAAATTATTAAAGCTGGTTAAAATAATTACGCCATATGTTTACTGTCAACAATTTAACAGAGGAATAGTTATTCACCATGATAATGGACGCCCTCATAAAGCAAGAATGACTCAAGAAGAAATTCAGGAGTTAAACTGGGAGGTTCCGCCACATTCTTTATATTCTTCAGACTTTGCTTCTTTCGATTACTCTTCAGGTCCATGTAGCACACTTTAAAGTGGATATAAACCAACCGTGTTGTCCGAAGGGGTTTATTTATATTGACAAATAGACCCCAAGCATTTCAAGTCACGATATTGAAGAAATCTTCAGCAATATCTTGATTTTTTTTCAAAAATGGATTATTCTAAGAATGAAAATAGTTATTCGTGATATGCAGCGAAATTTAGTCAATATTTTGGACTCAATTTGACGCGCACATGACGCGCACACCCGGCGACGTCACGCCGCCGACTGAGGACGCCGCCGATAGACCGACTTTTAAATTCTCGCGGCACGTGTCACTAGTATACGTTTCACTCGTACTCGCACTTCATTGTCACATCGTACTAGATGCGAGTGAGAAAAAACATAGCGCCCGTGAATATTGTTATTTATATAATTCATTTTTTTAGACAAATACATAAAGTTTGTGACATGTAGGTTTATATTAAAGGAGCTTTTCAAGAAAAATAAAAAAATTGGCTAGGTTAAAAGGAAAACGTTTCCGAAATATATAGCTGAAGTCGAAACATTGAAACACATGTTTTTTTCAAAAAAGGAATTGACAAACTAAAAAGGAAGACGCGAAATAGTTTTTAATAAGTTTTATGATATTATTTAAAAAAAATGCGCTATACATTTCGGATTCTCCTAATATTTAAACATATCATTCTTATTAATTTTAATCCTGATCAAGAAAATGACTATGAAATTCAATAAAAATGTTTAGAAATCTTCGATTGGTTAAAATTTTCGGGTAATAAATAAAGAGTATACACAATATTCACAACTATTCGTTATACTTACACTTATTTGCATATCATCAATGGCTTTTGTCCTGTCTGGAATTATCCTGTAATTTTCCAGGAAGGTATTATTGAGATTAGCTTGTAATTCGGCAGTGACTTGCTCCTCGTAAACGTACGCCAAGACACCGACAGTGGCCTCCAGGACAAAGATCAGCAACAAGAAGTACGTGTACTGAAAATAATAATAAAAAATGTTAACTTTCTGAAATCTGTTTTTTTTTAATTTTAAAAATAATTTTCCCAAGTCTAATTACAGTGCGTATAAAAGACATCGCCTCGGGTTCCAGGTTGTTTTATTCGCTGAACGAATGAAGAGAGGGGGTAGTGGAAGAGATAACGTAATGTGGATCTCGGTTGAGACAAAAGAAAACACTTGGCAGCTGAAGGATTTCTTTAGATAAACAAGAATTCGCAACATTAACCGAGTCATCGTATATTTAAACGGGAGGAGACGAATGAAAAATTGTATGAATTCGCACGAGGAACGAATCATGCCCGCTGGATATGACATAAATCAGCGGTCGGCAACCCGGATCATAATTAAATGGCAATATCAAAATAAATTAAAAAATAATATTAGGTCCTTCCAATTTTTATTTTGCAGATATGTGCATTCATTCTTTCTTATCTCCAAATGGTATATTTGGTATTATATTTATTTTTTTAAGCATTTTTTCAATGAGATTCATGTCTGAACAATTCTTTTCACTTTTACATATAATATTATTGTCTTGAATAAAATAATACACAAATCCAGAATTCGAATGTTACTAATTATTGGTATAAACACATCTCTCAGGACACCCAGACATATATTCTCTTGTACAATATAATGAGGACCTGATGTCAAGACGCTAATTGATCCTCAAGACATAATATTGTGATGTATAGACAAGTTATACTTGGGAAAATTGTTTTGTATTCTTCTTCTGATCGTTTCTAAACGTTTTTTTTTCATGTGATTCATCTATAAAATAATCTACTTTTAGTCGGCGATTGTAATATTTTATAAATTAAGGTGATTTTGAAATATTAAGTAATATTTATATAAAAATGTTAATGAAGCTTTTGTAAATTAAAACAATCTTTTATGATAAATATTTTACCCACGTAGGCTAACTAGTTTTAGAGATATAATTATTTTTATATCAGCTACGGGTGGCAGACGGGTGCTTAAAGATTAAGCGAACAAAGTAACTCTTCATGTAACTTTCTTTTATACTCAACCCTCACAAAACAAAGAATTCTAATGTCCGTAGATTTTTCAAGTTGAATTGAATAAAATAATGATTTTTTCGTCCATTTTATTATCTGATTTTCAATGTCTTCGGTCATATCTTTGATTCTGCGGTTGATTGTATTAGCATACGTAGGAATTTATTTCAATTTCTGAAGAGCCTACGTTCCCAAAATCTGTTAAGAGGTTTTTAACATTAATTCTGCTCCAATCGTGCATGGTTTTTTGTATTTCGCGATCTGATTTGGTGTCAGATAAGAAGCTTTTAGTAATGATTTAACTTTAACTATCATTTTTTTAGAGCAATAAATAGCTTTTGCATATTTTCATGCATTCTTTTAAAATATTATAGGTGTTTTTTGTCGCTAAATCCGGGCGTTTTTAATACAAGTGTCTTTCAAGTTTTGAAGAGCTTTAAGAACATACGAAATAGAGAAGCCGTGGATCCAGCTCACTCCTAGGTTCTTCAATGAATAAAAAAATGAAGTAGATGGAATGATACTTTCTTGATACTTTGTGTTTTTTCTTCTCTCCACCCCTTATTTCACCGTTTTTTCTAATGGTGCTTGATAAAGACATGTGTAATGCACCTAATTACAAGATTGAGATGATTTCATGCATCTTGCATCGTTCATCCGTGCAAGTCACTTATTTTTCCAGGTGCTTTAGTCGACACGATCATGTCTAAGGATCGTGACCATTCTTATTCCGAATCTTCTTGATTTTGGCTCTCCAGGATTCTCTACATTCTGCATCTCGCATCGCAGTAATTACAGCTCCAGCCCTACACATCCCCTGCGTCCTTGTACGTTTCCAAGCACGACGAGCTTTTCTTTATGACTTTCGTTTATTCTAGCGAGATGCCGGAAGTATCTTAGAATTCTTTTGAGACATGTGGTTGAAAGTCGGTCGTCTTTTTCGTTCCTCATTTCTTTTAGGACAGACTCATTTGTGCGTTTACCGGTCCATGGTATTCTCAGCAGGCGTCGCCAGCACCACATTTCAAAGGCATTCATTTCTTCCTCATGTTCACCTTTATGGTCCAGGTTTCTGCGCCGTAAATAAAAATTGAGAATACCAGACTCTGCACAAAACGTTATTTTGTCTTTTTGGATATCCTCCTGATTTTCCAAATTGTCGATAACTTTGATATCTTATTTTTAGCCATCCCTATTCGCCTTCTTATTTTTGGCTCGCAATTTCCGTTACTCGTAAATAATGATCCGAGGTATAGAAATTCTTCAATCCTCTTTAGTTTCGGAAAACTAAGAGATATGGATAGCTGATTATTTCTGTAGATTATCATCAGCTTGATTTTAGTAATATTTATCTAGAGTACTAGATTTTTACTTTCGTGGACAACTCTTTTGAGCAGACATTCATTTCTTCTTCGTTGCTGTCTATCAATGTCGTATCGTCAGCATATCTTAAATCTTTATTTTTTTTATGCGCTATTTTAAATCCACCTTCCCAGTTTTCCAGGGCTTTTCTCATAACATAAATTAAATAGTTCTAGAGAGAGTATAAAACCATATCTCACTCCTTTGAGCACTGAAAAATTTTCCGACGAGATCGATTCTATTTTGATTATTGCAGTGTTTTTCTTATTTTCCCCCATTTATTCTAGCACCTTCTATAAACAATTCCGATTCACCTAATCAAACGCCTTTTTACTGTCTAAAAATTCATATAAAGTCCACATTTCTTTACCGACTACCACTTTGGCGACCGCTGGCCTAGAGTACTTAAATAAATCAATCATACCATTAGATTTATCATCAATTATGCAAAAGCAACAAAATAAACAGCGCGCCTGATCAATCCGAATCTCGCGAATTAATTGAATTTATCCAGGGCCGTTTGCGCGGGCTCCATATTTGCCGGAGCATTTCAATTGACAAATGCATTCATTAACGGTGATTAATTGAAAACGTAGGTCCCGAAAATACGGGCCATAATTTAATTTTGAAATAACACAGCGGGCCGAATACTTGACGCGTAACTTGGCAGATTGTGCGAAACTCAATAAGCGTGTGCGAAAATTATTATTATGTAATGTGTGCGTATTTTATCGCACATTTGAACTGTCAACTGTCATTTTCACTTTCTGCGAGATGTGTGCGCATACATAAGTAATTGCTTGAGCACGTGTCACTCCGTGTATTAATATATTTTATAGGATTTTCCGGCGGTGTAATAATGCGGAGAATTTTCTTGGAATGCGCGCTAGATCCTTATCCGATAAATCACATTGTATGTCTCAACACTATTCGCAAAGTGATGGAATATTAGTCACATTTGTCATAAAAAGCGTATTTTTGCAGTCGGAAATTTTTACGACTGTGGATGTGGCCATTAATCATAAAAATTGGACAATTTTTGGCTTGGGGCTGAAAGTTTTTTTACACGAAATTTTAATTAAATTATTTTATATTTTATCCATATTCATTCTAACGTACAGAATTAATCATTAACAATATTAATTATGTATGAGCTTCAACAAAATAAGTATTATTTTACTTAATTAAACGATTTCTATTAATGATCTATCATGACTTAATGTTTCAGTAAATAAAATCCTTTGGTTTATTTTTATTACGATTTAATTTACGGTTGAATTATTTATATCTTAAATCTTATCCTTAATAAATAATAAAATGTGATACAATCGGTTCAAAAGGAACTGACATATATTTTTTTTAAAAAATACTTTAAAATAGATAATTATTACTGATTATTTTTAACGATTTTAAAAATAATTCTATATCATGTAATATTACTGTAATTAAAAAAAAAAAAAAACATTATTAACTTCTAGTTCTATTAAAACTTACGTTAAAGTTTATTTACATTAATTATTGGGACAATGAACAATCGCCAAACTGTAAAATTATATTTAAATGTTTTTAATATTTAAATAACCGTTCTAAATTCAATAAAAGTTCTATGTATTTAACGTTTAATTAAAAGGATTACGTTAATTATTTAAAAAAAAGTATAGTATGGATAGTAATAAATGTATAGATTTAATATTTTGACTTTATTATAGTAATATGTGATTAAAAGAAATATATTCCAAGCAATTTACGATGTCCTGAACACTTTCTAATAACCTTAATACATAAGCCTGAATATTTTTATGCTTTTCCATCCCGAAACACTAAAATGTTTATAGCGTATTTATTTATTTTATAGCACCTTCAGTTAAAATGGAATGGATTTGAATGTTGTACAGTTTTTTTATAAAATAATAATTACTCTAGGTTTAGATTAACATAGCATTGAAAATTTTGCTATTAAAATATGTAGTGAATTCCATAATGGTCCATATAGACCCCCAGGAGTCGATTTCGGTTGTCAGGAGGTCTATGTCAAGAATAAAAAAAATGGGGCCTACCTGCTCGGAGGCAAATCATTTAGGGTGGATTATGTAGAGACGAAAAATTTATGGTGCAGTTTAGAACGGGTTATCAGCAGTTCTGGCTTAAGTATAATATAACCGTTTATTATTTATTGTACCTTTTTACTTATTGTACATTATAGGGTATAGCAAGAAAGTTATGACAGACTTTCCATCTTCATATCTCGTGAAAAGGAGTTTTAGCGCAGTTGCCAATCTTTTTAATGAAAAAAGAAATTAGTTGCAAATTATTGAGCGTGGAGATTTAAGGCTATACCTCACGTATTCCAATCCATATAATTATTATGAATTAAATAATTACTATCAGAGCATCGGGTTCATCATCCCTTTCATTAACAGCATTATTTATGTATTCAGTTCATGTACAAATTTACTAGGTATTGCGTTGAGTCGTTCCAAATGCAAATATTTACCTACATATTGTGACTTTAATAAAGGTGTAAATAAAAGTAATAGATGTTTTACTTTGTCCTCCATATAAAAATGAGCAGCATTGGGTCAGCCAAGCGCGTAGCTACATTAAGGCAAAATTATGGAAGGCATCGGGACCCCCGGTATTAAGGGGCTCATTTTTGAATAAAAAATTAACAATATATTTTTTAATGTCTTGGAAATAATTAAAAATTTGTACTATTAAAGCTAAATATTAAAATATCTGGTTAGAGTCAACCTAAAAAATATTTTTACTAATTTTTCTTTGACGAATTTTCCTGTTTCGGTCAAACATAAAATTTTTCTCCTGGTTCCTTTTCTGCGCAGCTCTTTTTTCTGCTCAAAATTATTAACTCTAAGCTAGAGAATTAAATTTTCCGGCTATGGGGATTGTTTATTATCATCAAACATTTTCCATCTAATTTTCCGCCGGGCGATTTCGCGAAAAAAATAGTAAAAGTTAAGTACTTCAGTTAAATCGATTGTAACTCTGATACTTTTTTTTAAGTACGTCAATATTTTTTTTTGTTGTGTTCAGAAAGGTTATCTCTATATAAAAAAAATATAGTTCAAAACTTCTCAAAGCGTGGTCTGCGTATCAATGAAATATAAATGGTATTGTTTTAACATCAGCGTCAACGAGGACTCGAAAACGCGCCCCCCGCACTTCTACGTTGGACGCGTTTTCGAGTCCTCCAGACCGCAACGTGTTAACATTATTATTATTCGTTCAAACATTAAAATTTTCCCGTTACATGTTTTTTTCAGTAATTTAAAAATCTTGCTTTAGGTAATAAGGTTGGAAAAACAGATTTATTTATTATTTTTATATATGCTAAATTGTAAAAGGTAAAATAATAAATAAATAAAAAGAGCTTTAAAGTGGTAAAATCATATTAAAACACAATAAAAAAATGAATGCTTTATTTATAATGAGTATTTTCTTTTTGTTATGATGTCTTAGGATTTATGTTCACTAGACATAGTCCCTTGCGACTTTATTTATTCCCGAAAATGAAATTTGGGATGACGTTTAACCAATATTAAAAAGATGAAAACGGAATTGCTAAAGAAGCTAAACGCCATAAAGTAAAATTGCTTTAATATTTAGGAAATAAACCCTGGAATAATCATTTTATTAGTATTTAATATTACGCATTAGTTTATATTTTTTATATTTACGATGATAAAACAAATTGAGATTTTTTAATGCAGCTCTCCAAAACCTTGTAAATTAAATACGGCATACCTTGCAATGTATTGTCATGATTAATTAATTACCATAAAGTTACTGTTAAAATTATACTTTCTCAATTTTTTGAGAATGATTGCATAATTATTGATAAAAGCAATGTAAAACAAATTCATTATCTACTAAACATTAAATCAGAACTCAGTTTTTCTTAATTAAAACACAAATTGCAAAAGGGATACATCGAACACTATATATTTGCCCGAGGACACGTGGGGCTCCGGGACATGGCCGTTTTATTACCCTCCTATGGCCAATACGCACATAAATTTCAATTGATTATTCGGCACCACGCGCATAGAAATGGCACGCAATAATCAAATTTGTCGAAAATAATGAAATTTAATTCAAAATTCGATTAAACCGAACAATATTCGAGTCCTGTTCCGGGCCACTTGATCCTGGTCCCACGTCCTTGTTATCTCCGACGTTTAATTACCACGAGCGATTCTAAGGCTTGCATTGTGCAAGCGGAGGTCTGCTCCAACAAACATGCTTACTCCATTATTGCTGAAATCTAACACGGACGCGGGAATTTGCAAATGAATTCTGCGCCAATTTAATATGTATTGTATCAAAAATTCCTTTATATCGCAACAATATTGGCCGCCCATTCAGGAGACATAATACAACAATGCCCTTTGCAAAGCCGAGGCAATTAATTAAAGAATTTTTGCCCCTGAGAAATTCTTTTCTTCGCGACTCTATATAATATTTAATATTTTAAAATATGTGTTAAATAAATCATGGCCTAAATTTTTTGTTGTAATGAATTGTTTTTATTTTTAAGATGTACGATATTCTTCTGTACCATAAAGCATTTTCAATGTTTTGGAATTTTGCCATAGATGAGAACGGAGAAAGACGCGACATTGGATAATGTCGAAATTACGAGGAGAAGAGTTATGGCCCAAAATACAACATAGTCATATATAAAAAATAATACCATAGTACTAGAGAGTTATTATGGCATTATTAATCAAATTTAAATAACTCGGCATAGAGACTGTGTTTATGATTGGACAGTTGATAAACATTTTTCTGTTAAAATAATTAATTATTATTATTTTAAACAGACTAGGAATTTATAACTATTTAAAATCGTATCAATTAATAGATTCTACTTAATTAACTCAGACTAAACGATATTAATTTTTAAGTATAAAGCATAAAAGCCTATATAAATCTGTAAAAAATAAATGAACGTATAAATTATTTTTTTTATATAACTGGAAACCTTATTCATTTTATTTAATAAGTTTAATTAATTAGTTTATTTAAATATATCGTTAACTATTTAGGTATTAAATGAATAGGTTTCAACATATAGTAACTAGCCAAAAAAATATTAAAATTCAGCCATTCACTTATTCATAAATGAAATATTAACATTGTTTTTCAGTTCGGTGTGTAAAATGTGCGGTTATCTTGTTGTGCACTAATGGTGGTAGATGGAGATGGATTTCTTGCAGTGCAAAGCTCCTGGCGACTACATGCAAGGGTAGGTCTGACAATATATAGAAAATGGCCAGTAAGGGTAATAAGCCGGTATAATGTCGTAAAGGTAAGAATAAAGCTTAGCTGGTAGAACTGGCTTCGGTGAGTCTGATATTTACAATTATTTAGATTTAAGTATGCGGACGAAAGCTCGTCAAAGTATAATATATTTTTTTTTTAAAAATTATGTATTGTCATCTGGTTCTTTTAAAAATAAATTCTACATCTACAACCCAAATAAATTTAAGTCACGTATCCTATTAAATTGACCAAAAAGAGCTTTTAAATATTTAAAGCATTTACATTTTATTCAAAAGAAAACGTAAAAAAATACTTTAGAGAGTTTAGAACAATTACATAAATATTATTATATAAATGATTTAACGACAAGTGTCATTAAAATAAAGAACAAATTGTCTTCAGCTAGGGAAAGTATTTGATATTCAGCTGTTCTGTTTTTAAAAGATTTTTTTATTTTATTTCAAAGCAATTGAGATTTAAAATATTGCCAATCTGATCAAGTCACAATAAATTATTATCATGACGTAAATTAAAAGCTGTAAAAGCTGAAGAAATATGTTTTTTTACTTTCCCAAACAATCTTTATTCATTCACGTATATATAATATTTTTTCTCTTCAAATAAGTCCCTATTACAGTGTTTCTCAACTAGTGCGCCGTGACAAGTATGTCGTGGTAAATTTCTCCAATAGATTTATTCTAAAAAACAAGTAATTTGTTTATACTCATCTCTTGATTAGCGAGGGTTTTAAATAAAACCAACATGTTTTTTTTTTAATTCGCCTAACAATTGTATCTATGGAAAGCCTTTGATTATTTGGACACACAAAAAAAATCTAATCGATACTAATATAAAATCACAAAAAGCTATGTAAATATATAATGTCTCAAGGTACTAACTCCAACTACAACTGGAGAAAAACTCCTCATAATCTTAAAATAAAGACCAAATTTTAAATTAAAGACTATTAGAAAATCGAAAAGAATAGAAAATCAATATGAAAATCTATGATCTCTCGAAGTAATCCTCTACAAAAACTCGACCCTTATTTTACGCGGTAGATACATTCCACTAAAAACCGTATAAAATAGTGATGAGAATTACATGCCTAATTTAAAAAAAACACTATTATTTTATAAAATAACACCAAAAAATTGTGTAAAATGGCAATAATGAAAAAACAATCAATAAATTACATATAAAAAATGATTCATACATATGTATTTTAATTAGGAAAAAAATACTTATGTACACGTTTTCTAATATGTGAATCCTTGCAGTTGATTTTTTTAACTATTAGAAAAATTGTTTATTTTAATGTTTGTTTCATGCCCTTAATTAATTGCAAGTCCTTTTAAATCGAAGCAGCTTTTGGTTGATAAATGTTAGTATTTTGTTTAATTTTCTTTTTTTCCATCGGTCACTCGTTAGCTATTATGTCACAAATTAATAGATATGTTTCTGGGAATCGTGATAGAACAAATAATTCGTGCAAAAATATTGTATTTTTTCTTTTTGTGAAATGTGTTTTTTTCAGAACCGCGTAAAAAACGAATTTTTTGTACTTATTTATATAAAATTAAGCAAGTATTTGAACCATCACTATTTTTATGCTACAATTTTCAAATGAATAGATGTCTCTTAATACTTTAATTACACAATTAAATATCATAAAGTGTTTAAAACACGTGGTTGCAAATTTTCCCCCTTCGTATGAACAAATATTTACAATAAAAATATGGGAATTTAAGAGGGATAAAAGGCGACAGAACAATATCGAAAAATGCCAATATCGGCAGAAAAAGGCGCCTAAAAATTTGCATAGAGCCAAAAAAGGCCGACACGCCGTCAAAGGGGCACTGTTTTCATATTGAAATTTCCCAAAATATGAAGGCCGTATCGCTTCCAGAATTTTCAATAAAGTGACGATACCCGCCGACTTTTTTTTTATTTTCTTTCCGAGACGTGCTCTTTATACTGACGGCTATATAGTGGATCAGGAAAGTGCGCACATATTTCACATACACATTGCAAAATAAATTGAGTGCTTTTATTTCGCCGGCGTCGCCAAAATCGGCGAAATGAAATATCCTCGGCACATATATTTAGAAAAACGAGTGCGACTGATGACGCTGAACGCTGTAAAGTCGTCCGACGCACGATTTTCCAGCGAATTTCCATTGGGACGTTTTCACAATATAAAATTTTCGGCATCTCAATACGATCGCATTGTTATTTTCCGTTCATATTTTACTAAGCTGACATGTTTTCATATGGAAGGCGCTTTTCCCCATTACGAAACGTTGCTGGAAAACGAGGAGCTTATCAATCTTTGACCGACGACAGCTTCTATTTCATGCTCTACTTTTTTGACGTCCGGGTCAGATAGCAAAGTCTTTACAAAATATACGTAAATTTTAACGCCAGCTTGCAAAAAAAAATTGAATGGATATTTATTAATCGAAAAAATAATATTTACACAAATACGGCATGTTAATAATTATTTATTTTAATTATCCTGTTAATTATAATCCAACAGTTACAATGACATTGTTTGGATATAAATTTGATCTTGTGAAATAGCCTAGTGCTTCGTTTTAGTTAAATCCAGACCATTTTTTTAATCGCAAAGGAACCATTCTTCGTCGCAAGTTACAATACGATCAAGATGAATCGTTTTCGTTGTGTAAAATAAGTCAGAGCAAATTTTGTAATGAACTTCGTTCATTCTTGTAGCACCCATTTATCAAGTATTTTTTTTTATTTTCTAGCTTTTTAATTGGCTAGGAACCATTAAATGTCCAACGTCTGACTTTTATGCTTGGTTATGATTCAATAAAATTCATAGATCTTTATTATTAGTTGAAAAATGACGACCATGACCTTTTTCATTCTCAAAGCTCATAAAACTATACTATTATTTTGTTAATGTTAAATGTATAATATTTAGAGATCAAATAATACATAAAATACAACTAGTAAATAAAAGAAAATTATTAATTGTAACCAATTTATGAATGATTTATATTATTAAACAAAATTTGTGTAAAAGCATGAAAGTTTTAATATTTATTATTATAAAACCCTAAATAAAACGAGAAAAGGAGCCTCACAGATTTAGATTTTCGAAAAAAAATTACAAGCTTGCTTGACCTAGCCTTGCCGATGGTGTATATGGGATCCCAAGTTCGTTTTTTCTCGAATAACTCTTTTAATATAAATACTATATGTCACAAACTTTTTGTATTTCTCTAAAACAATCTAAAGAATAATGTTATAAATAATCATTGCCTTTTATTGACCGCAATCGCGAATAAAAAATAAAACGGATGCGATGTGTTTCTCGCTCGCATCCGGTACGATGTGCAGGTGCGAGTGAAACCGTACTAGTACCACGTGGGCCGATATGTATGAGACGGCGGCGTGCCTCAGTCTTCAGACATCGCAGAGTTCACGCGTCCCGACCTTACTCGTTCTTCCTTCTTGCTGGTTCACCAAGTCATCCCCCGCGTGGGGTGAGTTTGGTGTGTCCAAATTAGAGCCCTCTTTATAAGTGCCTTGATACTGCTGTCCATGGTATATATTAAGTGATCGATGGTCTCTTTTGAGATTTTAGTCAATTTTTTAGTTGAAAACGTCAGTTACTTGTTTTTACTGATTGGGTTGAAAAACATAAAAAAATAAAAATAAAATTAATGAAGAGATAAGAAGAGAACCAAGCTACATGTTGTTAAGAAGTATAAGTTGGGCAAAAGAGGTCTGAATTATTATTTGTGTAATCGTCTTTTCTTTTTTTCAAGGAGTAGAATATTTTTGGGTAGTGAAATTCTATGATAAGATTGAGAGTATATAGGGTTATAGTTAGAGAGGGAGGAAATGGATGAGTTTATATTTATGAATTTATGAAGGTTATCATAAAAAGGAGTGGCATATTTTTTAATAAGGTTTTTATGAGGGAGGATTTTAGGGTCTTTGTGTAGTGTGATATTTATTTTCCTTTGAATTCTGTTTATATGTGTAGGATACGTCGTGCCCCAGATCTTACGGATGGACAGACGGTATGGCAGTATAAATGAGTTTTTTTTTAATTTAAGCGAAAGGATACTGTTTTTGCATATAAGAGGACGAAGGAGCGCGTTGCTAATACTGTTTTTTTTAATAATATAATCTATGCAAGTGACCCCGAGGTACTTTGATTCAGAATTCCACGGAATAAGGGTATTTTTAATATTAACATTTGGCGGATTTGATATTCTTTTTAAAGAAAAAAAATTTGCCTATGTCTTACAGGGGTTGATTTGAATGACACATTTGTAACACCATTTTTGAAGTTTGTTTAAATATAATTACAACGTTTTATGTAATGAGATGGCACGTATAACGATTCATCTTCCATAAATGTGTATAATCTTTTTTAAATTGTATAGTAAAACCTTCTTTTTTATCAATATATTTTTAGTGTTTCTATGCTCTTCTTTTGGAAAAAAGGCATATTCTAATATTTTTTGATTGAGAATAAAAAAAAATGCTCAAATAGAATGTACATACTTGTGGATTTCTCTCTTAAATTGCATGACTCTTTTAGAGAATATTTATATAGATTTCAATATGCTCATTGGTAAAATGTTTTATATCCATTTTTTCATTTGTATTATCGTTTTCTGAATTAATTTGATTTATTTCAGATGCCCTTTCAACCAAATTCGCTTCATTAGTCACTTCGTTTGCTATTTATTTCGTCAAAGCTCTCCTTTTTATGGACTAGCAAGTTTTAGTATTACATACATTCTATTTTCCGACTCCATTAGATTTACAGTTTAACCGATATATTTTTTTCAGCAATTGTTATTACAGAAATTGAAGTATAAGTTTTGAATTTCTGAACCGTCTCACGACC
>JAGXCT010036050.1:32884-56066 GCA_022495035.1 Philopotamus ludificatus | reverse complement strand
GTCGTATCATTTTTCATAATATCGTACAATAAGTCGGGTGTGTGATTTGACCTCCACCGAACCCCTGGGGTTCGATCGAACCCAGGTTAAGAACCACTTGGCTACGAACATACGTCGAATTTCATAAAAAACGTGATATACACAATAGGTAGTAATACGTTATACGTTAATTGTTTTTAATCTGATTTATAATTTTTAATACATATAGGTAAATAATTATACGCAATATTTTCTTTACAATTATTTTGGAGTATTTTCATCATCTGTTCTAAATATCTCCATTGGAAAATCGTGCGTATTTTCAGCGATTGCGTCGGTCTTACTTATTATTTTATGTTATATTATAGCCAATTATATGTAAACATGTCTAGGTTAATTTGTATATTTTTTTTTGTTTAAAGGTTTTCTTATAATTGTCATAATAACAGGTAGTCGCTGATTCGGGCAAAAGCTAGAGCCATGCTTTTTGGCCTAATTTTTTCGGTAGTTCTTCGAGTTTATCTTGTCCTTTCGACTCCTTTAGTTTTTCCGGAATCTCCCATTAAATTCTTCAACATCATTTTATAAATGTTGAATTATTTCTTCATTGTTAAGAAAAATATAGTAATAATGACCATCTCTTATACGTCTTTATCTCTATTAAAATTCATATTTTTAATATAACACTTGTGAGTTTATTGCGTCATTCATACATGACGGCGTTCCGTCCGACCATTCTTCTGAAATATTTTTTATTGGCCGATAGTTGTATTTTTTTCAAAATTCTTTCAATGTCTGATCTTTCTAAAAACACGAAATTTTACGATTTTTTATTTTTAACTGCGAATGGTCGTGAGAGAACTGATTTTATTTATTTTATTTCGTAGTATATATAGCATTTTACATTACCGCAATTTGAAAGAGAATTTTAGTAGCCGTTACATCTCTTTGTCTTTCGTAAACTTTAATAACTGTATGTAAATGCGCATGTGTGTAGGTAGGTGCACTAGTTCTTCATGCTCTGCACTCCACAGTGGTTCATACGAATTGGTACTGATAGCGCTGCTGTCCAGTTTTTTGTTACCGAATTACCTTCTCACTAAGATAAGGAGTGTGAAAGGAAGCGCAAAGCACTGCAGTGTTTGAATTATTCCAGAATTCGCACTAAACGGTTTGAGGTTCTGGGAAATATAACTCGCACAGGATAATTTGAGCAACACAGTAAAACCTTGATATAACGGATTTCATTTAAAAAATCCTGAATTCAATCTTGAAAATTCAAAGTAGGATTATCTAAGCAAATACCTCGACATCAAACATTCAAACAAAGTCAAGGTACAGTGGTTGTTCTTGGATATATTATCCGAATATGAATTACATATATCTTTTAACTTAATATGTATATTTATAAGCATGCTCCTGTATATATTTAAGTATTTATTCCGAAAAAATATTTGTTTATTTATATTTTTGCTATTTTTCGCATATCTTATCAAACTTTGTATATCCTTTAATATATTTTAATAAAAAACGTACTTTTTTTCGAAGAACTTGAAACCTCTATGTAATAAAAATTCGGGTTTAACGCCCGCATTAGTCCGTTATAGAGATTTTACTATAATAATTTAATTTGATTTTTTTAATAATGACATTTATTTAAAAATATTATCAAAGCATTTCTCTTTGTTCGCTTATAGCTAATTTATGAAGAGTTTCGGCATTATCTGGGTTAATTAGCTTTGCTTTGACCACTTCACGGAACAATATTATATTATATCATCCATGTTTATGTTCTCACAATATTACGATGATTAGATCCCAAGCACGTAATTGTTATTTGAAACTTGTCATATTAATATGCCACACACTACGTTATTATGTAGTGCTTTATCTCCCTCAGCGTGGAACTCGCAATATTTAATCTTCTGCTCTTGTCATAAATGCGGAGGCGATCCTCTGCATCGCCAACGAAACACACAATCGTCAACCAATCCAAAATTAGGGAATTTTTGCGAAAAATCTCCTATTTCACCCTGCATCCGACGAAGGGAAGATGATAAATATTTATTGTGCGTCGCGCAAATTTATTTACAACACGTTTTTGATCAGAGCCGCGCCTGAGACAAAGGGGGCGGTTCCAAGGGCGCGTGTTTTTGACGGGCACAGGGCCGGCCGGCATTTTAATTTTCCTAATTTCGACGCCCCCGGTGCGAAAACATAAATTATATCGCGGCGCGACAGATTTGTGATGAGTTAATTGAATCGGATCGGCATCGCTTTTCGCGGCAATAAATTAGACAGGGAGGCAGATAGCCGGGGGGCGTGCGCCAGAGCGGGACGGGGCGTGCGCAGATCGATCCCCAATCAAAAAAACATCGCGCGCGAAAATATGATTGTATGTGGCGGGCGCCCTTTGTTGGCGCGGCCCGCCTTTGTCGCGCCCGCGAAATAAACATAAAAGGTTCGCCGCCACTGCAGATCGCGAATTTAAATAAATATCCCCGCTCGATTTCAATGTCGATTCGCATTAACCGTTTCCTCGCCGAAAACAAATCAAAACAGTGCGGCTCCACCGGAGGACGCTGCTCTGCTTAATTTTATCTTTATTATTTTTCAATTCTATGTCCCTTATTGTCCCGTAATTTTAAATTATTGACCCTCTTGTTTCGGAGATTTTTTCGAATCCATGTTGGGGTTGGAAATGTATTAATTTTTTTAAGATGAAATATTTTTTCTTATAATGTATGCTCGCTCCAATGATCTGATAACCGAAGGGTGAGCTACCCTGTGAACGGCACAGATAGGAATAGTATATACATAGTTCTAATCTGGGCTAAATTATATTGCAAGGGGACTAGTACATATCTTCTTCATATGATAATATAATGACTAAAACTGATTATTAAAAAATATTATTTTACCTCAAGTATAGATCTCAGCAATTCACAAAATATTTATTATTGTAATAGTCATTATAAATATTTATTTAATCATTTATAATCCTTGTTAATTTTTGCTAAATGACTTTATTTTTTCTTTGCTTCGTTTGTCAATATTCCTAGGTCAGATAAAAGCAAAATATAATGACGCAAATGCCTTTTCAATTGGTTAGCCTTGACATTCTTCTACTCAATAGTAAAAATAATAGCACAAAAGATAAATTCACATCCCTCTTTTTTCCTGCTCTGCTCATTACAATACATCTCCAGCTCAGTTCATAAGCAAAAAATCAAATTATATTTAACGATAGTGTTTTTTTTTCACTAAAAAATGTAACGTAATATATTATCTTATATTCAAGTCATTATTAATGAGTGATAATGATTTCGCATTTATCCACATGGAATATAAGCCATTACGTATTATTTATATTAATGGAATCTTTAAATAGTAACATTTGTTCCCGAAAATCTGCACAAATGATGAATGTATAAAGGTAGATCAATGTAAAATCCGCGTTAGTATGGTGTTTCAATATATATCATCTATATTCATTGTCAATAATTAATTCTTCTTCTTGGACTAATAATTACAAGGCTTGATACATTATTTTTATCGCAGACGAAATCAGAATTTAAGAATCATTTGAATAATGTTCTTCATATTATACGCTCACTGTTGAAATCACATTCATTCGCGATGCACTAAAAAAATTGTCAAGATGTATGGGCTTAGCATTTATATTTTTGACTGTCGGAAGTTTTGACAAATAGGTACACCATCTTGTACAATTCTATTAAAATCATAAGTTACAGTCACTCGATAGCCGAGGATTAGTTGTATAGCTTATATGCTGAATGTATTAGTAATTTCTAAATACCTTGTACGGCATTCTCAAATATAATAGATGCTTTTGTATTAATGTCTATAAAATGTTAGTATTGTTCATTACCACGATTGACTATACAGTCAGTCCTCGACTTATAGTTCCTGGGGTTATCGCGTAAGCCGAGGAAAGCACAAAATGTAGCATTTTTGGCAAAAAATATGTTTTAGTTTCAAATGATATTTGAAAGTAAAAAAGTTCTCTATATATACACTCAAGAAAGTATTATTTATTGCACATAACGACGAACTACTACAAGTATCGGCCCAGTGTTAATTGTCTTTTAGTCCTTTTCTTTTTTTCATACATTAAGTTGTAACATGAAATATCATTTGAAATATTCATTGCTTTTGCAACTTTCGCGTTTTTTAAAAATCGCGTACGTCCGAAATCGCGTCTGTCAAAAGTCAAGGACTGACTGTACATTAAGGCAGTGCTTCCCAATCTAAAAGAATTAATTCCCGCCCCCCGCCCAAAAAAAATATTTTATAGTTTTATTAAGATTATTTGGCAATAATTATTACAATGGTAATACATATTTATATTCAGCACAAAATTGTTTTTAAACCTTTCCTATGATAGCCACCGTACTACTCATGATATAGTAAACTCGTGCACTGAATACATCTCTGCACAAA
Organism: Philopotamus ludificatus; assembly: GCA_022495035.1. Lineage (NCBI taxonomy): Eukaryota > Metazoa > Arthropoda > Insecta > Trichoptera > Philopotamidae > Philopotamus > Philopotamus ludificatus. Next base: position 51,623 of record JAGXCT010036050.1, on the reverse strand, counting down.
ATGCTAAATAATCTTGTTTCGTCTTATTTATTCTCATTTTATTATTATTTATTCTTATTTTATTATTATTTATTCTTATTTTATTATTATTTATTCTTATTTTATTATTGTTTATTCTTATTTGTTCTTATTTTTTTCTCTTTTATTCTTATTTATTCTCATTTTATTATTATTTATTCTTATTTTTTCTTATTTATTCTAATATTATTATTATTTTTTCTTTTTTATTCTTATTTATTCCCATTTTATTATTATTTATTCTTATTTTATTATTATTTATTCTTATTTTTTTCTTATTTGTCCTTATTTTTTTCGAGATATTGATGAATTCTTCATTAATATCTTGAATATTTTTTTTAAATGGATTAATCTATTACTTTTGTTGTTGTTCCCGACAGAAAAGCGCATGCGCTTACATCATCTTCTCGGTGTATATAAATATGTTTTAATATGTATTATTATTTAACAGACTTAAATATATACATTCCTTAAATATACATTCCATAAATGAATATTTGTACTTTGTATTGAATATTTTCGCGGCCCCCGCGAGAAATCCTGCGACCCCCCAGGGGGCCGCGGTCCATAATTTGGGAAGCACTGCATTAAGTTATTTAAAAAATATTAATCAATATATTTTTATGTACAATTTAATATATCTTATTGTATTTATCCCACTTATGAATTTATTCATTTATATTTCGGACAATTCTCTAGTGTTTTGTTAGATTTGATTTACATTGGATTCTATTGTAGATATATGTTTTCAAATTATTATTTATACACATATAGTATAAATGTTTATATTATATCAAGGTTTGATATAAATTTGATTTCTAAATTAGTGTTGATTTAGTCAAAACATTAGTGAATGTATGTAGTTATTTTCGCATATGGCCGATTTTATATAATTTATTATATTTCCCATGTTCTTTATTGACTCATTCTGTAAGTATGATGGCGGGGATGGAATAATTTTATTTATTGTTTACGAAAAATATTTTCGAATCACCATTCGTGAAATGTAATATTTTTTTATGTAAATGTTTAACCTTTGCACAGAATATATTTTTTTTTATATTTGCGACATATGCACGGGGGTTAAATCGGACACCTGTCACATTAAAACGGACCCAAAAATAGGAGTTGGAACAGAAGCTAGACACAAAGTAATGAATAAATTTAATAAAATTATTAGCAACGGTTGCCATAATGCATCCATCGATAAAAATGCAATTTAACCTTCGCGATATCGAGCTCACACACGAAATAAATCAGTGTAAATGGATTTCTTTTTTAAGCCTGTTAACACTGAGATAAGCCTGCAAGTCGAAAAGTATATATGAGGGGGTCGAAGACATAGGGCGCTCTCCCCGCAATCGGTAATTTATTTATTGTTTTATATATTAACCCACTGTTTTAAGCGGCCGTAAACCTTTTTTTATCGTTATTTTTATTAAATGTCGAGGCATTGCCGGTAAATCAATGTCAACACCTACTGAGCGATGTTTCAATAAAGCCCGGCGACTGACGATAATGGTGTACGAGCATGATGATTTTAACGTCCACCATAAATATGCAGGAAGGATAAGTCGACGACCTGGCCGTAAAATCCGACGCCATAAAATAGACCCTTAAATTTCATAGCCAAAGTCTCATTAAACTCCAACCTGACCCTGGAAACTCTTCGTCAGATATTTCGGATTATATGTAATTAACCTGTACTTGGCCCGAGTCTTCGGCAATCAAATATGCATGTTCATTAATACGTAATCAACTGTACCGGCCCGTTCGTCTTAGCGGAGAGGGGGTAAAACCTTAATTGTTGGAAATAATTAGCAATTTTCAAGTCTAGACTTGAAAAACATGGATTATTATTTTTTTAAACGCGGTTATACGTAAAAAAAAATACGTTGTCGATGTAATGGATGGCCAGCTGCGTTACACCTTCAATAACTCAAAGGTGCTGCTACGATAATTAAGTTCTCGACGTTATGGATGACCGTCGTTGCATCTATTTTAATAACTGGTTAAATAAATTGTTATATTATACATTAATAATATGGCGATACGCACTCTAAATTATATATTAAAACTGATTTTCCCGTAAGATGGAGAGCAATATAATTATTGCTTTTTTACTTTTCATCCTTTAAAGTTTTAAATGGGAAGCATTCTGGTTGTAACTCGGGAAATAAAACGGAAGCTAGAATTATGGATTTTTAATATCGTACGGAACTTTGATTTTCCTCATTATATTGCTCTCAAAGTTACAAAGTATCACATCGTTTCATCGTTTTAATGGATTTTAGAAACGCATGTCTAACATTTTAATTCCGAAGATTAATTTAATTCACTAAAGTTAATTTGATGCCTTGCTCGCTCTCTCTTCCTAGTGCCAATTGCATTCGTACAATAGTAACACCACCCCCGTCCCCCATAATTCGTAATCTTGTATCACATTTCATTAGTTTACACTAGGATTGTCGTAATTTTTAATAATAATCAGTGAACAAACATGCCCTTGTATTAGCTAATGGATGTTGGGGGTACATATGTATGTATGTACAAGCCCGCCATACACCAGACGGAGCGGCCACCGTTTTTACGGCGATGTAAATTTACATCAGCATAAAAAATAGATAAAAACCTTTTACCTGTGGGGGTAGATAACGCCAAATTGAAGGTTTCGTGTCTCCGCCCTGCCACCCTTCGGCTCACCGGTCCGGAGTCCTTATGTTGTTTTAATAACTCCAAATTGGTCGTCGCCACAATCGGCTCACCCCCTGCCACCCACATCCCGTGTCCGGAACGGTCACACTATCTGAGCCATCGTAATTTGGTGTTCTTTGCGTACCCTATTTTTAACAGCGGTGGCGATTTTTTTATGTTATGGCATTTGAATATATTCCCCATGACCGTGAAAAGCGTTTGTTGATACAGCCCGTACATTAATGGCGTGGCTCGAAATTTATGGAAACCGGGGTAGGGCAATAGTTCTTTAACCCCTTTCTACTAATGCGCTGAAAACACGATCAATTAAGTCGAGGCTGGTCAATGTCAGTAATTAGTGAAATGTTTCATTCAAATTTTTTTTGTCAAATTGCCGTTTTTCATAAAAAGTTGGGATAATTTTGTAATGTGAGGTTGAAACGGAAAATCTTTTTTTAACTCAAACACTAATTTTAGGTTTTTTTTTTCATTAAATGTACAATAAATGTTGTAAAAATATCTAAATTAGAATTTCTCTTAATTTAAGAATTATTAACATTACAAATGTTTTTTTGACATCTTTGTTAAGATTAATTTTTCAAGATACAATGAGATCCAGGGTCGATATGTAGATCCATCTGTTTTCAATACATGTATTTAATCGTTCTATGGTACAAATAAAAGTCATTTAAATATTTAACCATTTCCCTCTAGATATTTTTGTTCGAATCTACGTTCTACTCTCATTAATTGTATTTTACGAATTTCCAAAAAAAGATTTTCGTTAGTAAAATGAAAAAGAAACATTTATAGGATTTGATCTGATATCCTATTCAATAAAAGACATTTTTTTTAATAAACATAGTGTTTAATTTTTTTTGCTAAAAAATCTTTGGCTCATACGTCTGACCCCCAGCGTGGAAAAGATTAATACATAATTTATTGTTATAGATCGACAAAATAAAAAATATGTAAATTCTCGTAATATTTTTGAATGGTTTACTAGTGTTGCAATTTTCCAGCTTCGTGTTTTTTTAAATCCATAAAATTTGAAAAATAATTATTACAATTATTGTATTGTTTTTGGCTATCCCCCTCCTAGAGATATAAAACTTGTTTCAGAATAAATTCGCTTCTCTCATATTTCAAAAAACCTCACGCAACAGGTGTGATGAGTTTCGAAGATGTTCGCATTTTTTTTTTCATTTTTCAGGAATTAATTATATTCTACATTTCTCTTAAAATTTACTGTCTTTGTTTGATGTGGGTACATGATTAATCCAGCAATCACACAAAATAAATCTTTCAACAGTCATATCTTCCATCCTGAATATTTTTTATATAAATGTACTGCCATCGTATTTTTTTATATTTAAATTATTTGCGCGATTAATAAAATATACATTTTTACAGTTGATATTATTCTAAAAATTAAAAAAAACCAAAAATATTCACCCAAAACTGTTGCAAACAAACAATTAATTAAACTAATTTTTGTAAGTCTTTTTCTCGAACTCTTGGAAATTGAGATTTATTTTGTTTATAAAATACTCAGGTTACATCATACTCACGTCTTCTCCGCATTTTTCAATGCTTAGTAACACTGCATCAGTAAAGTTAGTTTAATTTTCCTTTCTTTTTTTTGTTTAATACTAATTTCTAAAAAATAGTATTATTATGCTTGCAATTACGTTGTCACTTAAAATATGACTGATCCTACATTTTAGTTCACAGATACCAAGTATTATAAATTCTTATGTATAACACTCTGTACTAACTATTTATAACATCCCTGCTTCATTGATGATATTTTTTTAATGTCTCATACACCGCAAATCCACATTACACATCGACTGAGCACGTGTGCGTCACAGCAAACACTCAAATAATTGGAGCGAATGTTTTTATTGTAATTTATGAATGCCTTCAAGTTTGATAATCCCAACGAGAGTAACGCATGAATGATGTTGAACATAAAACATCTTTTATATTCTCCTTTCGGTTTTTTGTGGCAAACAATTACGGTAATTGCTTCACGCTGCAGCGGCTCCCCGCCAACATGTACCCATATTAACTGGCGTACCGCAACCGGGCCGTATCCCTCAACATTCGTCCTACAGCCGCGTTATCTAGACACTAGGCATAAATTGGAATCCCTTGCGAATCTTTGCGCTTTTTCTCCGACCCTCGCCCGTTGCGATTGGCGCCGAAGTACCAATTGGTTTATCAGGCAGATTTATTCCGAGAATCCGCCACCCGATATAGATCACGAGCAGTCCTGTCAACGATAGTTTTGGGAATAAACTTTGCGGATGGCCCGTTTGGTGGTGTGATCCCCTACTTAGGGGGTTATCAGCTCACGTTCAACTTTATAGGTCGCATCCCCGCCCCCCACCTCGTCCTACACCGACGCGTCCCTTGAATCACCTCTTCTTTTGTTAGCGAGCCAGCTATGTTTTGTGCTTCTAATTCGTTCAGGATGTCGAAGAAAAAAATTGGCGATGCCCCCGTGAAACTTTGCCCCTGTGCCCTCTGGCAGAGGGCGCCGAGATTGCTTTTCAGATACGCTTCAGCGTAAACGTTCGATGTGATACTTTTCATTCGGATTCTCGCTCATCGACAAAATCTCGAGACGCGCTTGATACCTCACCAATATAGTAACACGATAACACAACGGCATTTATTTATATGTCATAGTAAGATATCAAATTCTCAGAATTCGATATGTTATCATGAAATGTAAATAATAATCGAAATTAACAATAACGATTATGACGTATTTAAATATTTTCATCTCTGGATTATAAATTAATCATACATATATATAACCAGTGTCGTGGCTTGTAGATAACATACAAATCAGTTTGATAATGCTTTATGCCAATACTCAGGGGTTGATTGTGAATTATACAACCCACCACCCTCGGATCTTTATAATCTTTATTGAAACCTTTAAATTAGTGAGTGGCGCTTTGGAATTTTTCTGTTCATCCATCGTCAAATAAATAAATATATACTTACCACCCACGATGTGGTCTGTCTGTTTATAAGATATAAAAATCCTGGAAGCATTCCCGGTGTCCGTCATTAAATTGTTTACAGCCATGTTTATGCGCGCGACATTACGATTCAATATAATATTTCAGTCTGTAAAAATATTTACAATTGTCATCCGCTAACCTCTACTGTATAAATTATATATGTTTTTTTTAAAATATTTATGTGTTCATCTCAGACAAACCTGTTTAGTGTTTTTGCCATCTTGAATTTTTTCGCCCCGGCTAATTGTATTCTCAATTAATTGATATTGTAATGCTTTCGTGGAAAGTTGCATTTGAATTGGCGACCAAAACTGAAGTCGCTTTGTGTGCGCAGAGGAGTTTCTCTGGTCAGACAACAATATATTTATCAGCGAGGGGGGGAAGGGTCGGGCCTTGATAAGGTCACAGGGAGCCGTCTCTTTTGTAATGACGGAATTGCCCAAAGTTGGGGACCCACCGAATCGGCTCCGAGCCCGCGAACTACATGTTTGACATGCTCACAATGGGTACGGTTAGAAAGTTTCCAACACCAAACTGCCCCTGGGTTATTGTGTTAACCCTTTACTGTTTGCAGTGACATCCAAGTTGGGCCGTTCTGCGGTCATCTTCAGCGGGCAGGTGGCAGGTCACCAGACCGAACATCCGCACTCCTCCGACCCATAACAATGGGCACAATGGGACATCCAATCCTGGCCGACTTAACTAAATGAATAAATTTTACAGAGCGCCGCAGTGTGCTCGCAAAATTTCACATATTTAGCAACAATCGCGTTTTGCGCTATTCCGGAACGCGGGCACGTTCGGCCAAGTCTCCGAGATCAAGCTACTTATGTGTACTGCGCGCCACATAAAGATGAATCTGATTTGAATATGCTTATTACTTCAAGAAAGCTCTTGAGACGTCTCTTTTGAGAGGAGAGATGTTCAAATCTAACTTTGTGCCCTATGTTTTTGTCAGCGGCTCCCAACATCGCATCATATTTTCAGGAAATATTATTTGTTAGCATGTTTCCGCAAGACCACGAGTGGTTTCGTATGTTTTAAGCCCACAAGAGATCTGACCACAACTAAATATGTATATGCACGCTCTACGAGTTATTGCACATCTTATTGCCAAATTATATAAAAGGTACCATTGAAATTTTCTACATGCAATCATTTTTCACTGTAAACACTTGAGCTGAGCTAGTTTACTTCAGATAAATTAGTCAATATGTATTTCTGCATATGTATGTTTTTTTTAAAATATTTTTATTGCATTCTAATCTTACCATTGTTCGATTACATGCGAGTTAGAGTGCACATGTACTCTGCGTGTAATAGGAAACCTGGATTGTTGTTCAATATTTACTTAGAACATGGAACTTCACTGATAAGTGTAGCACACTAAAGAAGAAAATCGCTGACCATACGGTTGACGGTTAAAGTTTCAATCTATTTTGTTTGTATAACACATATACATAATTTGCAGAACGAATTTTGTGGTATCTCAATGAAATTCATAAGCATGATATTTTAAGAATCATTAATGATTCATGTTTAAGTAACATATGCGACATGACACACGTCCTGACAAATCTGCATCCATAAATAACCCCAAATTTAAGTCATTTTCTGCTACAATAGACGTTGTGCGTGCTTGGTGAATATCGCTTTCCACTCTTCTTACATAATACATTATATAAAATTCTAGAACGTCAGATAGATGATGGATGACTGTGGCGAAAAAATATTAGGTCAAGGTTTCCCTCTGGAAAAATGTATTTTGGAAATTTCCGAATTATATTTTTCTTCAATTTATGCGGAGCTTGCGCATCTGATGCCCCGCGTTTAAATTATCGCCTCCTACCAATCATTGTTAATGCGATTCGGCCATTAAATTCCAAATTTGAAGCCGCGATTGTCAAATTAGGCCGGCATTGATGGCGCTTTAATTGGTTTCTGTGATTTTAAATTATAGACCCGCAAGTATTCGTATATGGACCCCGTATCCGATTTTTGCCGCATCAAGAGCATGATCTGTTTTTTTTTCACAATCCGTCAAATTACGTATACGTACCGCATGATAGGCAATCTTCTCATGTTTCCCGTCTGCGTCCTCGTCATCAGCTTCGATACAATCAGTGTATTGTCAGTATCGAACAGGAGTCCGATATCGCCCCAGAGGATGTGTCATGTCTCATGATTGAAGAGTGATTATATTATACAATACAACCGTTCAACTATTGTTTTCGACACATCAAAATGCGAAGATCGGCTGTCGAGTGTCGGATTCTTCAATTATAATTAATGCGTATATACGTACGAGCATATAACGATTTGTTATCAGGAAGACACGCGGAAATCTAATACATATTTCACAATTAATATTTTATTTATTTTGATTTTTGATAGGAAAATTAGAGTATAAATTAATATTAGTGCTGCGTTTTTGAGATTTTTACAGAAACTGCCGAAAATTATAATTGTTTCATGTATTGATTTTATTTTTACACGGTAATAAAACATATTTAAATTATAAGGTTTTATTGTTTTTAACACGCTTATAATAAAACATAAATAACTAGGAAATAATCCTCTGGAAAAGAGATGATAATTATTACGCTCAGAATATTGACCAGAATATATTACAACGTAAACAGATATGATTTTTAAACAGTAACACTTTTATTAATACGTAATTGGGTGTTGGTTTTAAGTAATTTAATTTGACTTTTTTGTAGGACGTATCTCTTACAAATACGAGGAAATGTAAAAGGGGATTTAATGCCTAATATATATTTTATAATTTTAACGAATTTTTATTCCTAACCATATCATCACAGTGAAAAATGACGAACGTGAACAGAAAATTCTCAACATTTTTTTAAGCCTAAATCATATTCCATAGTCCACACATGCTACGCTAATCACTTGTCTGAGTATTATTTCGAATACATATTAATACATATTATTACTCTAAGAAAGTTGTTCCTATTTGCTGCTTTTATTTATCTATATATTTTATTAGTGTTTTTCCTACATATTATTTACTTTTATTTTATTTTCTAATTCTTTCTAGTGCAATAATTTTGTTTTTGAGATAATTCATAAAAGTTGTTGAGAGAAGCATTTATATCGAAATTAGCCCAAGTTCACCGCGTGATTTATGACCAGCACTAATCTGTGCATTTATTTTTTTTGCAAGTCTTTAAGCCGCTCGTCCCCTCTAACCATACAGCCAATCATCTCTCGACGTAAAGTTTTCGGATTTATTTTCTTCAAACAATTTATCCACCACAAAGTTGGGCGACGGCGTATTATTCCGAAAATGTCATTTTTCTTCGATTTATAACAATTTTCTTTTTTTTACTCCGCACAAATAAATATGTATAGCAGGGAAAGTTTGTAATCCAGAGGCACGCCAGAGGATCATTTGCTTAGAAATGGCATCGCATACATTACACGGCCATTAGTGATGTTGTTATTGACATGGTCGTGTTTGCCCTTTGTGTGTCATCGGGTTTTATAATGACAAATTTTACGGCGCGTATGGCTATACATCGGATGATTAGACCAGACGTTCAAATTTTAATTCAAATCGTGCGAGAGAGCCGGCAAATTCCCATAATTGCATAAACATGCCATACGTATAAAATAAACATTTCGCTAATTTTGGATCTGCGCCATGTGTTTCCTTCACATCCTCTGTCTCTTCGCCATAGAGTGATTCTAGCCAATTAAATTATCTAAAGAACAATACTTTACCATAATATCATTTGCTAAATTATTATGCTGGTTTGTGTTATTTTATTTATATATTTTTTTTGCGAAAGGATCGTAAAAGTATGCTAAGAGATTATGCAGTGTCTTTGTGGTTTTGCTTCTTAAAAACTGAACAAGTTAGTTTTGAAACAAGGAAGGCATCACGAAACTGCTTCCATTGTCTTCGTTTACCCAGAGGCCAAAAGCCCAATGCGGATATTATCATAGATTCTACTTTGTATCATACATATATTTTTTTTAAATTAAAAAATAAGCTTCCTCCCGGTAGTTTCTTCATTGATTTTTATCCCACGTGGCTTTAGAACTTTCTCCGCCGTCATATTCTGTGGATGATAAGTAAACCGATAGTAATATACGCGAGGCTGACACAGAAACGTTTCAACAGGCTGTAGGGCACTTGACGGGGGCATGAGGCTTTTGAAGCTTCCTGAAGGACCTGTACATGAAAAGAAAGCCCTTGTCGTATGACGAGGGGCTGCTTGCTGCAAACTCGTATTATAGAAATGAGGTGGGACAGGTCGCCGAGTATTTCGCCATCAATCCTTTAGCCATTTGCTTTTTGGAAAATTATTTGATTCATTAACGCGATTTTCCATAATTTTAAAATATATTTTTTCTTTTATGGAAATTCATAACAATAACTACCTCTTTAGCTCGATTGACCTGAGATATAAGAATATTTATATAACCTCATTCATGTTTCATAATTACGAAAAATAATATTCGCGTGCAAGATAACTGAAAAAGATATCCTCGCTGCAGTATTATATCATAAGTAAATTATTTATGTGTTCAAAATAGCAGCAAAAATATTTTCTCTTACATTTTATTAATTATCAGACAATGTAAAAGCTCGGATTAATACCGTATGTCTATATTTACATTTGCATCCAATCCTAATTGTTCTATGTTTCTTTTTTTTCAGGTGTTGCCGTATTCGCATGACCAAGAAAAAATAATGAACGACAGTAAAATATTGCTAAATTCTTGCCGTATTGAATTCCTATCGAAGTGTAATAAAGTATAGTTTTTAATAAAAATATATAGCTTTATATATATTTATATATATATTGTATAATAATAATATTAATAATCATAGTAAAATCAAATTTTATTCAGTGCACTTTTCGTATCGATGATAAATATTTAAAATATTTAAATAAACAATATTTAATCTCGTTGTACATATTGTGATTGTGTTTACTTTGTGATATCGTCGCCATTTTATTTACATATATAATACAAAATGGCGTCACATTCTACGTCGAACTTGTTCGCCGATTTTTCATCTGCGAAAAGAATTATTCATTCAAGAATATTTAAAATTTTAGCTGTGTTGGTGTTCGCAGTACCATCGACATACGGTAAGTTTTTTTTGCATTTCTTTTCCAACTTCAGAAATAAATGGTTTGTGAAGAGGGATTCGCAGAGTGGAGAGGGGGAACAAAACCCTTGTGCAATTTTTCATTGCGTTTACAAAAATGATGCATGCCCCGTCATAAACATCACATCAAGGTGTATCATTATTTGACATGTGATTTATAATATGAGTATTTCTGATACATTCTGTAGGTATCGCCCGGACCGCTCGCTTTTCTGAACCATTTTGCGCCGAATATAATTTATGTAGTTAAAATTCTTTTCAAGTTATCTATCCGACTTGGCTTTGATCCCGGCATATACATTATTCAATTTTCTCTTTTGCGAATCGTTCATCGTCGTATTATAGCGTTCTCGTAATCTACGTTAATCGGGAGGGCCGGATGGTTTTACATGTTTACAAATTTTCCCGGAAAATATTGATAACCGAATTTTGAATGGAAAATCTTTGGTATCGGGCCGTCTATTAACAATGTGACTCTGCTTGCCAAATTATGCGGGAGTTTTGCCATTGAAAACGCTCTGTGCAAAGCATATGTATAATATAATATATCGTGTTTATTCAGAAAATAACGTTTTGTTTTAAATTTTGATTATTTTTTTGCCCACCGATTTTCCTCTCGTGCATTTTAAACATTTTCTTCTCGTAAATTTTTTTATGAAAACGGTCGAATGACTGACAATGGCACTTCTCCTAACGATGGTTTTAGACGTGAAAAATTTTCTTTCCACGTGGCGAATCAACTCATATGTTTTTTCAACATCTAATACAACATATATAATAGCGGCGTGGACCCACTAATGGAAACCACTAACGGGATGGAAATAATAAAAAGAATATAATAAAGTCTAGACGCGTATTTAAATTTAATTTAACAACTTTCTTTTTATACAGTTTTCAGTTTCCCTGTGTCTTCTTTGTGACTTTTATTTCATACAGGAGTGGCAATAAAAAAATATTTCAAGTGTATAACGATGTCTGAGCCAATTAATACAATTTAACTAGACGTTTCTCGCGTTGATATTAAATTCTGCATTCTTTTTCTCGCAATTATCCATACATTAAAGTTATATCAGCGATGATACATATGTGCGTGTATTTTTATTTGCCATAATTGAATTTTTATTGCGAAAAATATACGCACGTCCCGGAGGATTAGTGCGAGGAGCGTTCCTGATAGAAGGTTGTCACATTAAATCTGAAAGAAGCATGATGCAAGCGGGCTCTTTCCATGGGAATATTTAAATAACAACGTTAGTAAATCACGGTAAACTTTTCGGCTGGGTCCCAAGTTATATCTTTTGCGCCGAGAATATTATTATTAATTAATGTAAAATGTGACCAGAAACTTTTGTAATGAGTGGGATCGTGTCCCAAATTTGGTCCACGCGTCCCGTCTTCCCCCGTTGCAGAAGGCCGAGAGAGGGAGGCGGACATACCCCGAGCGGGAAAAACTCCAGTAATTAACCCCGGAGAAAAACTAATATTTAATATGGCTAATTATATTTTTCCATCAAATATAAATACGTCTAGTTATTAATTGGGAATTAATATGTAATGATTTCGCATATAATATTTATTATCTCCTCACAATGTAATTATATATGTACATATTTTATTATAGATATATGGATATTATGTTTGAATTATTTTTATCATGTTAGCATCAGGTACATAGAAAATAGGAGAGCTAAGCAATGTTTGGTGATTTGAATTTCGAAGTCGAAAATTTTATTTTTAACTCCACATCACAGTAGAACATGATTAATAAAAAATATAAAATCTTGCAAAACTAAGTAAAAAGGGAAACGATCATCTGATGACCTCAAAGTGTTAACAGGAACTACGAGCCGTCAAAAGGCTATGCATGGAAAATCACAAAAGGAGGCGAAAGAGCTTTATGTCTAAAAGTGGACGGCACAAAGACTAACATAAGTAGTTGTTGCTGATATGGTTGCTGCCCACACACAGTCAATGATTTTATTATGGCGTTGCATTCGGATGGAGATAAACCTCTGAATGGAGGAATGTGAAAGGAATCGGCTCTATCCTTTAGTGTTGAATTTAACAAGGCATTCACCCGTACAAACCAGGAAGTTGGATCCATTTTGACCCAGTAATAATAAATAATTTGCGGTATTTTAATTGCGCGGCTTATAAATCTGCACTATAATTTTTAATTGCAACGATTATAATTCTTTGGTCGTGTTCTACAGCCTCAGCTAATCCAAACGCTTGGCTATCAAGGCCGTTTTAATTGTGAATTAAACTAGTTCTAAAGTTATTCTACGCCATGTCGCATTGTCATCGCGTCCAAATACCTGTACTTTCATATATTCTATAGAAAACACACTCGTTCGTTTTGTAATAAGCGAGATACTGCGATACCTTTCAGTTGACATTTCGCATAATATAGTACGACGTGTAGCACGCTACGTAATGAAAGTTTAAATGGCAAATTGTTATCAATGCGTCGTTAGGTACTATTTTAATTTCAGATGATAGATAATTCGTTTGCCGAAAACTTTGTACTTTTGCGCGGGGCGGCGCCTTCGCCTCCCCTTTTGAGCTAGCGAAACTCACTCGCAACTAAACTAATTAAATATGTCTTAATGTGTAGTTCCAGTCAACTAAGCTTTTCTTTGAACAAGGCTTTAATATGGCAGTCGGAGACCTTTACCTGTGGTGTCACATGCGAAACGGGGGCCTTTCCCCCTCTGCCTACGTATCGTACTGCTGCCATCATCGTCTACGGGACTATTATTGATAAAACTATTTCCATAATCATATTCTTAGTCTTAGTGTAATTGCAAGCATACTCATTGGTTTGGGTGTGATTCAGTGTGTTATTTTCATTAAAAAAAAAATGTTTTTCAATCAAATATTGAGATTTTTCTTGTTCATATTTTTAACTTATTTTCTTGTAACTATACTATCCCAATATACCATTTTTTTATTAGAAATGTGTAGCGTAGGATATCATATATTTAGTTAATCAACCCTCGGAAAAAGAGGATGAGGGTGAGAGCAAAGGAAAAGTTACAAATCGGATTACCCATAGTACACCATTGACATGTTTTTACATTTAGTTGTTGTTTGTAAATAATTGGATCGTATGTACGGTTAGTGATATCGTTCGGAATATATCACGTTTTCGCTTATATTTTTAACTTTTCTCTAATAGGATCATTATAAATTCATTCTGTGGAAATTGGATAATACTTTAAAATATATATTAATACTAAAGAAACAAGCATGTCGAGTATAAAATTTTAAAACAATCAACTTCTCTTGCTGTTATAATATTCTTTATAAATTTACATACATACGCAATGAATACATGGCATAATAATTCTGTTTTTGATTTTCTTTGAAATACTTGAAAAGTTCTCAAGATAATAAATGCCGAATTTTAATACTGGCTACTGGAGCGATCCCTAATTATTTTCACTAAAGTTGGCTGGCATAAACAAACACTGTATTATACCTCCTCACATCCGAACAAATTTATTTTATCAGCTTACATTGGACCTCTGAGCTACAACTACACATTGCCGTGATTCGAGTGTATCGTGTTTGCGGAGACGCTGGTTGCCTAAAAGTTGCCAATCTTTGCAGCTCAGCGAGCACACCTGGAATAATATTGTCGACTAAACTTTCACCTCCAAGGCATAAGAACAATAATTTGGTAAACGCAAAAGTTTAGATACATTCTGCGTGGCTTCTTATCATATTCATTGCCTGTCGGCTGTGTAACACTCGGGTAATGTATACACTCCTATTTTTTTCCCGCGAACTCCCCCATACTCCGGCGAAAATTTCTGGAGTCTGGATTCTTAAAATGTGCTGAAAGCGCTGTTGAAATTATTACAAGTATTAAAAGTTATGTATCTTATAGGCTGTCTCTCTGCGCAAGATTTATCGCCGGATCGAAACGCGTCTGTAAAATTTAACTTTGTCTCTAAAGTGATATCTATCAAAATAAACTAATCGCCTTTATAAATTGTTTAATGTCACACTTGTGCCGCTGATATAACATAAATCGGGCACTAATCCTGGATACAATATAAATCGGATAAATTTCAGTCTGAAGTTTATATTTATTTCATGAAATATGTGTCTAATTTATAATTATGAATCGATCCTCGGGTATGATGTTGCCTGCGGGTATTATACACAACGTTATTACAAGTGTTCTTAAGAACGGATTAAAATTAAACGTGCCAACATAATGTAAGTTATTTCATCTATTTTAAGCTTGTTTTATCCAAATTTGTCGAAATTACATTCAACACGATTTAATTTGAATTAGCGCTATCTTTGATATATTTGACTTCAATCCGTAAACTTATAATATTAAAAGAATCGTTATTAGTTCCATCAAAAACTTTGTAAAAAGTGATAGTATTGAAGATTGGTTCCCTATATTTAAAAAATATACATGTTATTTAAATAAAAATAATATTGTGGCATAGAAAAGGTAATAAATAAATAAATTATACAAAATGTTATTCATACGCATAATTACGAAAAAAATTGCACTTATGTCACGTCTAATGTGACTCTTTCTGTTTGTTATTACTGTGCTGTTGTTGAATTTCTTAGCACTAGGAAATCTGTTTAACTTAACGCTGTTTTTTTTTGTTTCACAAGTGGTTTGTTTATACATTTCTTGATATCCAACCATACACATCTGCAAGTCCCGTTAAAATGTTACCTCGTGTTGGGTTGGGAGTATAAGTGAGAAAATGCTTTTCCATACCCTCAAAAAAAAGAGCTGAGTGCAATAATAATTAATTTCTTTTGTGCCGTTTCAAATTAAATAACTATTTCATTAAACGTCGTCATTAAAATATCGTGTTTAAAAAATAGTTTGCATGTTAAGAACAAGAAAACATGCATGGTACATGGATTATATGTATGTATATGAAAAACCATTTTCAATTAACATCAATTTAATAATATTTATGTACTTCATCAATATATGGGACCTTTATCTATCGGCCAAGCATTTTTTACACACAAGAAATTATAAAGAATGACTTACCTGACTGAATCAAAGTAATTTTTATCGCTGATTTAAGTATTTTTTTAAATAAAATTCGCCGATGTATTGAAATAAGTACATATGTATTAATTTTAAATTTACTTCCATTAGCTAATATCCTATTTCTTTAAATACATTAAGTATTATTTAAACTTGTTAAATGTTCTGTATTAGTAACAGCGCTTTGAACTTCAGCGTCGTTGAAGTGTCGAGATCGAGATTGCGAAGTTATAAATTGAATTAATAAAATGTAGTGGGTATAAAATCCAGACCACCATGTATACTGAGAGTAACTATCGATTAATTCTTGAATCTTTTAATTCTTTCCATACCACCACGTATGAAAAAAATCGACGAATTTAACTACAGTAAACCCCCCTATAACGTCGGGATAGGTTCCACGTAATAGGGGGGGACGTTATAGGGGGTTAAGGTTTTTCAATTTTATTTTTTGATTTAAAGGAAATCAACACATCTCTTTTTTTTTTTTTTTTTTTTTTTTTTTTCACAATTTTACGTGTTTACCAGCGCAAATGACTAAGCTCGCGCGATGAGCGATATCCTCTCGTATTTTGGCTGATGTAATTATACTGCAACTTGCCGGGTAGAGCAGATCAAGGCGATATTTTATTAGTTAAATTTTATAAAATGCTCTAGCATATGATGAATAAATGTAATAAAAACTATTCCGGGAATATGTTTTATTCCAACCACTAAGTATAGAATTAAACATCAAAGAAATCGACGCATATGGAAATAATTATTGTAGAGATCTTTATTATGAAATTAGACTACATCATTAATAAGATTAAGAGGTATGCACGTATATTACATAATCAAATAGTTAAAAAAACGTGAGCACTGACTTTACCTTGATTATAATTCATTCCATGGATATAAAAGTAGAAAATATTCTTACTGCTGTGTGAATATCCCTGAATGCTCTGATAGCCCTTCGTGCTGGGATAGCCTCGTCCTGATGAATCACCACAACATTTTATTTAGTTTCGCCGGATGCGTGTCGATGTTAAGCGATTCGGAGCTACATTATGCTCGGTGCTGAACGTTATAGGGGGGTTCGACGTTATATGAAAAAACCGCCGCAAACGTTATAGGGGGGAACGTTATATGAGAGGACGTTATAGGGGGGTTTACTGTATTCTAGTCTATTTTTAATGCATATATTTGATATTTAGATCGAATTAAACCATTTTTAGGATTGTGGGGATAACAACATTGTTGTTTGGGATTAATTAGTTATTATACGCAAAAATATGTTTTGGAATGTTTTTGATAAAACTATTATTCGCGGTATCGTGTCTGAAACTTAACCGTAACATTTTGTTTTAATGTACATATTAAATAACATAAGTTTCGAGTACTGCCAACGGGAAAATCGAATTATGAACAGATACGCATTGATGTATGCCAGCTTGTTTCATCAACCGCGTTCGGTTGATGAGCCGAGCTTACATACGTTAATTATAAAACACATTTGTATTGTAAATGTGGTTATATTTCAAACCGACAATTATCATTTGCGTAAAATTAAATCTCAATGTAGAGTGAGCCCGGTTACCGCGAGTATGCACAGTACTTACTTTGTTCGCAAATTACAGAGTCTAACGCGGCAGTCACTTTCGTCAGCTTTGTTTTATTAACAGTTACCGTTGACTCTGGGAACACTTCGTACTTGTTCCCTGCCAGTTATGAACAGGGAAAGTTAACGCGAGTTGCAAAGAAAAATAACACTTTTACCCTCTTTTTCATTTTTACCCTCTGCACCGGTATAAACGAAAACGTCGTCGCACTCTACCCGGCCAGACTGGAGGCGACCGCGTTAATTTTGTACGCATTTTAAAGTGGCTTCGCCCCCAGCTCATCCTCTTGGATCTCCAAATAGGTTATTATGCCATATTTTGAATGTGTAATCTATTTCGTGTGGTCGGGCGTTTAACGGAAAACTTTTCCAGAGTCACTGATAGACGACACGCCAAGAGTATGTAATAACTCCTTGTTGTGTTGTTCGTAAGAAGCTTTAGTACTTTGGTACGAGAATTTAACATTAAGCTTCGCCAGCATAAGGACTTCGGTGCCTTGTCTGCTGCGGTCGCTCCCAGCTTCCGTATCTGTCGACGTAAAAAGCTCACTAGAAATTCCAGGAAGTATCCGATCAATCCGCGCCACCAGCGAATGCATTCTGATTGTTTTGTGCACAGTTACCTCGTTTTACATAAATAATCGAATATTAAATATCCGTAAATTCAAAATATTTAATTATTTTTGAACTTTAATTAAATCTCTAATTGAAACGAGAAGCATGAATTAACTAACGAGCGCTAATGGAATCATTCATTCATTTTTTTGCGGCGATGATGGTCATGTGGTTAACCGCACATTTCAAGAAAAACTGGATTTAATCCGCCATTGTTTTATGCAAATGACGCGATTATCTGATTTGCGAGGTTAATTAATTTTTAAAAATAATGGTGCAGCACTTTTAATTCTGAGAAAAGGCTTACGTAATGCCATGAAATATTTGACAGTTTCCTTCCTGTTTATTAAACGCAAACTTTCATTATCTCAAATTAAGTCATCTGATATAAAGAATTGTTTAATGATGATTAATTGAATGCCATTCATAATCTTTTTTATTTATTTATATACTACCGCTCTAAACCAAAAACTCAAACTAATAAAAAAACCCGACTTTCCATTGTTCTAATCTTTTAATATGTAATATAAATGTTATTTATTTAAATTTTTAATTTAATGTCTCAATTAAAAGGAATC
>JAGXCT010036050.1:0-31667 GCA_022495035.1 Philopotamus ludificatus | reverse complement strand
TTTTTTTTTTAATACGAAAAACTATCAAACGCACAGAAGCTGAATTTGAAATTTGTCACATGTCCAAAGGGTTAAAATGCGAAACGACCGCGTCATAAAATCCGCCGTAAATTACGCGAACCAGTGGCAAAAAAGATTATTTATCACGGCAAAAACTTCGGCATATTATTATTTTCTAATTTATGATCCGCATCGTTTGATAGATGGTTATTGTAATCGTCGTAATTAATTTTTGTTTATCGCCGTACATAAATTTGCGTCAAGCCCAATGTTTGTCAACCAGGAAGAAAGCTGGAACGAGCCGAACTATCGGGTCCGGAACGTCAATACAAAATTTTAATATATTTCAAGTGTTTGTCACGTCTCTGCCGCGGAATAGTGGTACTACTAGGTACGTTTAATATCCATTTTGGGGACTCGGTAAACAATGACTGATGGGGGTGACAAGGAATGAATTATCTCCGGGGGCTCTGGAAGACTGCCCCCACCCGCAGGGCTGCGCCCCCTCTCCTCTGGCGCCCCCGCGGGAGACAGATGGCGAGACGCAAAAGCGGCCCACACAAGGAGGGCGAGCGAGACAGACGCTCCTTGTACTAAAAAGAGAATAATGATATGATATATATTTGTGTGGCGAGAGGCATTATTATTTTTGCACAGTTGTCTCTGTCTATTATGCGAATATACTCGGGCATAATTGGAGTGCCAATTTATTAATTAGGACCTATTCATCCCTATTAAATTCGCCTAAAATGTCGGCACAACATTTAGAGAGTTTATTCAAATTATTACAATTCACCTCAACCAAAACATAATCACAATTGTTGGAATACATATTTTAATTAAAATTTCCTTTCATGAATAAAATACTTTTATCGATCACGAAATCATTGCGTTGTCATGGCGATATTAAGCAGGATTTACATATATTTTTAACAATATCCCCAATTTCGAGTAACTCACATATACGAGATTTAATTAGTACGTCGTATTTCAAGTTAAAATGTTTTCCTAATGAGGTACACGACTGCAGATGGTTATTCTCGAACACTATACGTCCCGGGAAAAGAGGAAAGAAACGTCCCTTAATAGAGTTCTATTTATATCTTTCTTCAGGGATAAAAACATACCTTGTGTATGTATTTTTCTTGGAAACTCGGCAGATGATTTATGATGCGATCAAATTCTTACGAATTTACTTGTATGGATGTACACGACAACATCTCTCTGCAAGAAAAATTGTAAATAGACTTAACCTGATTTAAAAATATGGAATAACCGGGTAGAATGGAGAATCGTTGAAATTCTCATATTATGTAAGTTCACTTGTTATGATTGTCAGCAACAAAGTACTGTGCGGCAACATAGACGTGTAGCAATCGTTTTATATACATTTTCATCTCACATTTTCCGATCGATAAGTGATGTAGAATATAAATTTCTGCTCGGTTCCGACGTTCGCCTGACTCAGGTCGAATCCAGGTAACATATTGTAAACCAATATGTAGCAGTGTTCTTGTCAGAATTCGCTAGGAAAAAATATTGATTGCCATTTGCCAAAAACGATATATAAATATATGCCGACTTGGGCTTCGTGTTATTGTTTTGTGACTTTGGAGCATATTGGTATTCAGGCTGAGTAGACAGGCGTACAAATAAAACGATATTTTTTTCATCGGCGATATTGGAAATATCACCGGTCAGAGTCTCTGTCTAGCGAATATTAATTTATGATAGGAAAATAATATCTCCAGATATAAAATTGGCAAATGTGTGCTGCTAAAACATCGGCGTTAAAAGTTTGGTAACCATTGGTTGATGTCACGCAAACCAATACATCTTTGTATGAATCTAATCCAACAATGAAATTGGTTCGTCCTATAATTTACATTCACAAATTCCAATCTCAAATTGCAAACTGCATCCTGATCTATCACCGCGGGATTTGCATCGGTCTCCTCGCAATGCCAATTTTGTTGCAAACCAATTTAAATTCGAATGCAATGTTTGCATTAATTTTTTTCAAAAATACTTTTTCCATTAATATATATTTTTTGTTATATTTTCTCTGCGTACTTATGGATTGGATTGGGGTGCAAAAGGTTAATGGATGCTCCTTCAACCGTTGCCAGATATACGTCTTGTCCGAGAAGACATTGAAGAGTGGGATAAACCTAGATTTGTGCCCGATGGATAATTTCACACCGGATAAAATTTCTTTCGACGTTTTCTGAACTCAGCAGAGGAAAGGTTAAAATGTCATAGACGTTCATTTTATCGCCAATTTGTTAGAATAAGGTGTTTTCGCCCACGGCGAAACATCTCATTTCTCTACCTGATGAATTGTATCAATTCTCCTAATGAAAATTTATTTTAAATTAAAACCGCGAGAGCTTATAAATGAAATTTATTATACACTTTAAAAAAATGTAATCCCTATCTGTCATATCCAAACGAGCAGTTTCAGCTAAAAATCTGTGATGGTACATCAGCTATTTGACAGGCTCCCTCTTCAAGGCGTTAATCCACTTGTTGACAGGCGTCATTCATTCTTGGCCACATTCACCGGAACGTATGCACGCCTCTGTCATTCCCGCCGAATTTCGACGGAATTTCATTTATGTCAAATGCGAGACGTCTTGAATAGTTTCTGGCATCCGATGTGCACATTTCATCTCCTGCGTATACACACAGCTATCGATTCCGGCAGCTTGTGTAGACATTGATTTGACATGCCTTTATAAGCGGAGATACATTCGGATTAATGCCGACCTCAAATTTATATCAAATGTAAATAAAATAAGAAAATATATCCCTGGGGGTTAGCGGGCGATTGATGTTATCAAAGCAAAATTGTCTTCGTTATCTGATCCAATAATAAAAATATTAATATTTCCATTTAAATTATACATAAATACAAATGCTATTGCTCTCAGACCGCAGAGATCAAGTTAATCCCTTTAAAGTTCCGAATGTTGCTGCATTTCCGATATGGCGAGAATCGGTCTGAGGGCCGTCTTATACGTAAATCTCTTCTGTCACTGAAGCGCTGAGAGAGTGCAGATGGAAAAAAAATATATTTTCACTTAAACTTTGATGAGTTTAATTTTTTTTTATCTTATTTTCATTACAGGGGACTTTTACGTATCTTTAATTATTTAACCGAAGATACGTTAAATGATTAGCATTTTTTTTACATAACGTTTTATAGAATACAATATTCTAGAAATATATAACATTTAACGAAAAACATATTCAATTTAAGATGTGTTTCGTTCTACAAAATAGATATTTTCATTTTAATGAAGCAATTTTGATCCGTATTCTCCCATTTCTAATATTCGTATTGATGAATCCATAATAATGAGACATGAATGAGATTAGAATAGATTTTATTTGCTATCGACATATTTTTATCGATATTTTTTTAAAGTATTGTTAACAAAATGAGATCAATTGTCACAATTTTAGTTGTTGTGTTGGTATATTTATCCCTGACGTATATTGACATATGTAGCTATGGATGCTTACTCCATTATTGGTTGTCAAAACTTGTCAAAAATGTAAACTAAAAAGTCATGGATTATATTTTTAAGTTTCCAAGTGACTTGTACATGACAACAAACGATGACAACGTCGAAAAACTGAAAAAAGTTATTATAGACAATCCCCGCATCACTATCAGCGAGGTTGCTGTTGGTGTTGTAATATCATTTAACTCGTGCCAAGCAATTTTTCGAACCTTTTGGGCAGGAGACATGCGGTAGCAAGATTTGTTCTAAAATTGTTGAATTCGATCAAAACTAGAATATGTAGAATGAATTTTCGATCAATGGTTATGGCTCTCCGCGAGTAACTTTTATTCACGAAGTTAAAAATAAATAACGACGTTTTTTGAGATAAAGACAGAACGACCGCTAAAGGAGCAAAAACATATTTAAAATTGCGTTTTAGAAAAGCTTGAAGATTAGATTAAGCTATTTAGTTTCAATCATGCATTTATTTTTGTATCCACCTTCGAATATAAATAAAAAAAAATCTAGTATCCTGTATTATATATCGTCATTTTCTCATTATTTATTTTATTTGTATAGCATTCGTGGTTACGGGCACGTGTCGATCATCTGCAAAATTGTTGCCATACCCAATTGTTATGTATCCACCTCAAAGTCCATTTACGAATTCGACCACAATTGATGCACATACCGAATGCGAAATCCCGCTGCAATCATCCCGTCCCCTCCCTCTGCCCACATCCATCAATCAGGAGGAAACGCAAACAAATAATATTTATCGTCTTGCAAATTGAAATACAGATTTAATTGCGCATATTTGCCCCAGGTAAACTGTCGGCGGAGATCTTCGGAGATAGCGCGGTTTTCAGATCGACCCGAATTCCCGAAATTTTGCCAACATACCCACCGCCGTTCTCCATGCAATGCGATGGGGGCAACGCCGGGGAGGACAGCGAGGAACCGGGAGCAAGGATTTAATTTTGTTTTATTTCATGGCCAAGGGCGATGTACAAACATGGCGACCGGAGGCTGATAAGATACGAGTTGACGATCTCACCCCTTCGCCGCTGACAGCTCCACAAGTGTGCAATGGCGGCAATCAGTCTTGGCCGCGTCTACGTCTCATTAACATCGCGGCCAGACATTAATGTGCGCGTCTGCAGGCTCTTAAAAATATATTCACGGATGCTCGGGGGACATTACTGGAATTGTTTCCAGTCCTAGTGGTACAGGGCTGCCTCCTCTGCTTCTGTGCGTAATTAACTTTATTATTATTCTGCATAGCAGTTCGCCTAATTCGATGTGCGGTTGCGTGAATATTCTGCCGCGCGCTCGCTAATGACTCCGTTTGTACTCAGTTCCAATTAACTGTACGGTATTCGATGGGCATCGAGATTTTCTTTATCCTAATATTCTTAGAAAACAAAATATTAACACTACTCTTTATGGAAAAATAAATTTATTGCCATTCGTGCCAATCGTTTGAACTTCTAAATTATTCACGGTGTTACAAATTAATTTCAGTTGTCTGAGTTGAGGCAAATCGTAGAATTTTTACGTAGAACACAATATAAATAAATTTATTATTACCGGAAATAGTTGACAATCTCCTTATTATAATTTTTGATATGATAGCATTATTATTATAATGGTTTTGTTAACATAATACAGTTTCGGAAACAATAACTCGATTATAATTTATAACCCTATAAGTCAATTATCATAGGCGCGTGTCAAAACTTTCTCGTCAAATATTCATACACTATCCCTATATCGAAAATCCTTTGCACTGACTTCCCCTCGGCAATCATACTGAATTGTATTGAATAAAAGTAATTTCATTGCGAAATTCATTTATAAAATACTTCACTTTACAATATTAAATCATATTATACATAGCATTAATTAATTATCTCACTGCTGATTAATCGACAATAAATTGAAATTTCATATAGTCTGAAGGTTAATTAATCCATTGAAATATGTTCTGCTATATAATGCAAGAATATTACGCTGTGGAAAAATTGCGGGGCGTTAAATCTGCTGACCGGAAAAGGTCCTCGCGAATTAATTAATCTTTTTTTTGCCGTTTAAGAAAAATAGTCTTTATCCTCTTGGCATTCTACTCGAATTAGACTTGTCACTTTGACTCAGCTGATGCGTTTGAATTAAAATTGTATATTGCATATTCGATAGTCTTCACGCTCCCATCCTTGTTTTGTCGGTCGATTAATCACTCGGGCATCATCCGGGCGTTCCTCTGCGACATCTGTGAGATCGTTTATTATTTTGTCTTCAAACTTGTTAACACATGTTTAAAATCTCGCTCCTCCACTCGTTCATCACTTTCTTCGCGCTTCCCGAGAAAAAAATAGTCATCAATCGCCAACATTCAAAATAGAACGTTTAAAATTTAATTATTTCATATTAGAAGAATATTGTGTTTTTATCTTCACATCGGAAAATGTGAATATTTTATGTCACCGGTGATCGTAAAGATATCCACGTTATTTCAAAAAGCCATCTAAGATGAATAATATTGATATCTGAGAGCTTATAAAACACATCAGCATCTCTGAACAGAACCCATTAACGTTGCGACGTGTGCGTTAAAACACCTTAATATCTGATTTCTACGTTTCATATATCCACGTATATAAATTTCACTTAATGCCCTCTTAGTGCACTCCGCGCTATTTTCGTATCGCGTGTTATTCGCCTTAATTAGATCTAGTGTTGAATTTCTAAGATTCTGGATGGAATCTCGTAATGACGCGCTGTTTCAGCCCTAAAACGTCAAAATGAATTATTTTTGGACTGCATATATGCCCCTTTGTTTGGAAGACGATCTCCAGTTTAATTTTTTTTAATATGCACAAAAGAGCGTTTGCGTGTCTCTGGAAGAGGGAATGCTTTCAAAATGCGTAGTTTTGTTTTGTCTCAGCTCATTTCTTTATACTTTCAGCTAAGATATACACACACAGGAAGCGTGAATGGCGGAATAAGAGCGAGAAATAAACGAGGGTAAAGAAACTGGCCTTTGTCAGATAAGACACTAATGTTTTTATCTACCTTTTTTTGATAAAAGTCCATCAGTCATATTCCGACAGTTTTTTTTAATCATACTCATCCACGAAAAGCTGAATAAAACCGATTTTAACAATTCAACCGTTTGATTTATAAATATTTCACGGTCCTGGAATTAATGCCGCTATTAAAACAAATAACATCACAGTCGGTGCCCATTTTGGGGTCGTATAGTCTCATCCGTGTTTAATTTAGGGTCGCACAGCGAAAAGGTTAGAAGGCATAGCGTAGTCCACTACAAAATTTATCCCATTATTTTAAATTTACTTACCTTAATGTTGTTTAAAATAACATGGCCGCTCAAATTTACACATTTAATTTAATCATTAATCATTATGATTTTTTTCCGTATACAGTGACCAACATTAATCTCACTCGTATAAAATCATTTGTCATTTGGGACCTATTATGCGATGATGAATAGAGTGACCAGACGCTGTGGATAAAGCGGGACAATCGTGAGGAATGTGACATATCCTCCCATAACAATTAACTATTGCAGATTATATGTTGCATTATGTTAATTTATAAGTGCCGGCTTAAAAATGTACTTCCGCTCTCCCTCTATTTTTATTTTATTCAAGTATTTAAAGTTAAAGATTTATCATTCTTAATAACAGTGTACTCTCGATTATCCGTGCATGGATTATCCGGTTTGCGGATTATCCGTGCCTGAAAATATTTTGATTGATTTTTTTCTATTATGATTATAAGACGCATTAATGAATCGCGATCTTGAATATGCGCGTTGTTTGAAAGAAATACGTATAGGGAGACACAGAAATGTCGAACTGCCATTAATTTCGATATTTATTGCCCACATTTGTCAGCTCTCGGGACTTCGTTTGTTCTAAAAAACTAATGTTCACGGGCAAATGTGCATCAAAGCAGCAAAGACATTTCACGAGAATCTAGAAATTAAAGAAAGTTTCAACGCCTCGTCAGGCTGGATGACGAGGTTCAAACAGTGACACGGGATTCGTCAGCTTACGATTCAGGAAGAACGTCTCAGTTCAAATGCTGAAGCTGCTGACGAATTCTGTGTTAGAATCAGAGGCATATTTGCAAAGAAAATTTGCAATCATGATCAAATTTATAATGCAGATGAAACTGACTTGTACTGGAAGTGCTTACCAACAAAAACGCTAGCTTCGATGAGAGAAAAGTCCGCTCCTGCCGGCATAAAGTCTGACATAAATCGTCTAAAGAAAGAATAATTGTTATGCGTTGTGGAAATGCATCAGGAACTCATAAAATGAAACTTTTGGTAATTGGAAAAGCGAAAAAACCACGATCATTTAAAGGACCAAAAATAAAAAATCTTCCAAATCGATTATTATGGTCAGAAAGAATGGATGGACAGGAAAATTTTCGAAGATTGGTTCAAAAAGAAATGGGTTCCAGAAGTGCGATTATTTTTGAAAAATAAGGGATTGCCACAGAAAGCAGTTTTGTTATTAGATAATGCTCCTTCTCATCCGAATGAAAGCATATTGAAGACAAACGATGGACTTATGATTACAAAATTTTTGCCCCCTAATGTTACATCACTGATTCAACCCATGAACCCAGGTTTTATATCATCAATGAAACGTCTTTATCGTCAAAATCTTCTGAAAACTCGTTTCGAGGAAGATGATAATCTGATCAATTTTTGGAAAAAAATGACGGTATTGGATGCTATACATGGGATAGCACGATCTTGGTCAAAAGTAAAACCAGTAACACTCGTTCAGTCATGGAGAAAGATTCTTCCTGACATAGAAACAGGTTTAATGGATTCGGAAGAGAATGAAGAAAATTTTGTATCTGAAATGTGTGGATTATTGGAAAATTTAAATTTTTTTGAAGACGCGGATATGGAAAACATAGAGGAGTGGTTCAATCATGATTTAAATGATTCAGGCTTTGAACGCATGGACGATCCCAATATCGTTTCTCTTGTTACTCAAGAGGAAGAAAATGACATTAATACTATAAGCGAAGAAGATACCAGCGGTTACGTTAGTCATGAAAAGGCATTGAATTGTATTGAAACATATAGATTTCGCCGAACAAAGGGGAACTGACTATAATGTAATGGCTTTAAGAATATTTCCGAAGTGAAATAAGAAGCTCGATAAAAAATCTCAAAAACAAATGAAAATAACAGATTTTTTTAATTCGTGTACATAAAAAAGTATACTTTTTTATATTTTTAAGTTCGTATATATGATAAAACAATATATTTTTAATTATTTGTTTGTGTTTTCTTGATAAATAATGAATATAAAAATAATGTGTTAACAATTTGTGCTGTGTATATGATATTATATCCGAAAATAAAATAAAAAATTGATGATTCGGATTATCCGTGTTTCTCGACATCCGTGATCATCCTCCCCAGCATTAACCCGGATAATCGAGAGTGCACTGTAAATGACAACATTTTTATGTTTTTCATTTGCAAACGATAACACTCATTCATAATTTTAAAATAATAAGGCGTAAAACGAAAATAGTAAATGATAGTAAAACTAGAGTTTATATTATAAACTTTATAAGATACCAATGACATTTAAACTTTCCCCCCATGTCTCTAGGGACACTTTTTCACTGAACTTTGTACCGCTAAACTTGATGGTACATATGTCAAATTATAGAAAAATAATTTTATAATTACACGCAATGTTATATTTAAATCAATAGACATTCGAAATATATTCGAAATATATTACTATACAAGTTCATTCTAGGGAAATAAATTTCTCTAGGTTTAATGAGCACCATTTTGTATAAAATTTAATCGTGGATCGTAACATCGTTATCAGTTATTTTGATTTACTGAACTTTGGTAGATAAATGCTATTCAAATAGGACTAATAATTTTTACTAAAAGACTTCAGGTTCCGATGAACGGATTTGAAAATTCTCAGTATTCAGATGGGACATATTTTTAATGTCGCTTTATGATCATATATACCTAATTACATATCGGAAATACTTTGAAGAATTTTCTTTGCCTTGCACAGAATTTGGTACGAATGATTTCCGGTAGACTCCTGCAGCCTTCGTATAGGTAGGACATTTCAGAAATAAAAAATAATTATATGGTATTTACTGATATTATTCAACTTTCTCTATAAGATTATCTATATATCTAGGTTAATATATGTATATGATTTTCTTTAATAATTTAGAGATAGAAAACATTGGTAAAAAGTTATTGATTAAATATCGGCATTATTATTTCATGTGATGACTGTGATTGGTACGTATTATTAGATATATTATGTATACCATCGTCCAATTTGACAAATTGAGATATCAAAACAGAGACTTGTGTGTGACAACCTATCAAAAATTAATACAGTGTGAAGTGAACCGGATCTTTCGGGTTGACACTTGACAGAAACGCGACCGAATTATTAGCAAGAATATCGGATATAATTATGCAATTATTATTTATGAGGGGCGAAGTGAGCGGCGCGCTGTTTTTAGATTTTGAATTATTTATTTCCTCTTCGCGCATTTCCGAATTCTGTTTCCGATTCAATCGCGCCAATCGGCCGCGCGACAAATGCCGAGGCCACTTCTTCGCCGCGCCGGTATCGCTTGGCGGCGAAAGAGGAGGAGGCGTGTATCCGTTATTGGCCGTCACATCTCTTCCCATTGCCGGTGTTTTGTTATCTTCTGTTTGTCCCTCGGTAATGTGATTTGTGAGCCGTGTTGTTTATTGATAGACTAGCGCGCCGCGGGCTCCGGTTCATATTCCGCCGGATCAATATTTACTCGCCAAGATTGGTTCGGCTCTTTTACCTGCTATATCAACTCTACGCTTCTGCAATCCGCCGCGCCTCCCTTGCGGCGACCTCTGGCGCGCGGGGAGATTCGGTGATTTATTGTGATTGAGTGCATCTTCATACCCTTTGACTGTTTGTCTTCCGTGGCCGGATATCCTCTATACACCGCGAATAATAAAGTCACAAGGAATTTTGTGATTAAATCCCCTTATACGGCCTTTCTATCCCTGGAATGGCATTCATGATGATTACATTCCATTTTGACCAATTCTGAAAATTTATCGTAAACACCAAAAATGGTATAATGCCCGAAGAACATTAATTTATTTTATAATACATAATATGTATCACATCAGGGTATATGTATGATTGATTACAAATGTAGAACAATGATGATAGACAATTATATTCTTTGATATATTGAGAAAACTTTTCACTATATTCATTCATTTTAATATCGTCGGGAGTGATACACTCCCGACGATATTAAAATAAAATATATTTTTGCTTTTTGGCTTCACGTAAACGTGAATTTGACATTGACCAAAGACAAAAAAGATACTTTTTATTATAATTGATAATAAGGGTATACCCATTGAAAAAACAATGATATAATCAACTTAAAGTACATGCGGTCTCGACTTTCGAACATAATTGGTTCCTGAAAATGTATGCGAATATTTGAATGTAGAGGGATGTAAAAGAACATCAAATATTGTATTTTTAATTATGTATTTAATTTTAATTTACTATTAAATCGAAGCTATCACTGTTTGGTCCATGGACTGTATGAGGCAGATAGTATCGTAAGAGGAAGAAACGGATCATTGATTTTTGGGTATAAATTCTGCAGATATGTTGGGTGTCCTGAGAATGTTTAAGATTAATAATGTTTTAAATTGTAGTCTTGTATCTCGACTATATTGCTAAACTTCCCCACGAAATGAAAAGCGAATCAATTCTTAATCATTAACTTAACTTTTTTTTGATTTCCAAATGATTGGAAGCAATTCTTTGTTTTTCTGTTTTAATGTTCTAGGATTTTCTGCTTGATAAACTAACATGGGCTTCAATTTTAAATCAATAGCAAAGTTTCCACGCAAAAACGCAATGTCTATCTATTTTTAGAAAGTTTATCTCCAATGGCAACTGATTTTTCCTTAAAATAGGAATGTGCAAATGTGGCATATTTACAAAATAAATCTATCTAATCTACATAGAATATTTTGCTAAGAGAATATTTTCCATCTTCAATAATTTTGGACAATGAGGAAATAAATTCTTTTGCAGCATCTGCATCGGCCGTTTCTCCAGTCAATTTAATATAACGTAAAGACTGACTCATTTTAAATTTGATGAACCAGCCATTACTTGTTTAAAACACCGTGTTAGAATCTTCTTTTAATCGAATCTTCCAACCTACATCCAAGCTAAGAGCCTTAGCGTGAATAATTGAAAAACTCAGATGGAAATCATTTTGATGTTGATCATTAATCCATGATGCAAATTTTTCGACTGCATGGAAGCGAATATTTCTGCATTATCGACAAAAATCTTTTAAAAATTGAATTTTTAAAAATGGTAAAGAAAAATCTGTGAAAGTCGTGGGCCAATTGTCTGTCGCCATTTTTGTCCATAATTGGTCTTTGAGTACGCATACGAAAGTGGAATAATGTAATAACAATATAGAAATTTTCTAAGCTTATTTTTCAAAAGTGTTTTTAAGCTTATTTTTTAAAAGATAGTTAAC
Source organism: Philopotamus ludificatus (assembly GCA_022495035.1). Lineage (NCBI taxonomy): Eukaryota > Metazoa > Arthropoda > Insecta > Trichoptera > Philopotamidae > Philopotamus > Philopotamus ludificatus. Next base: position 19,536 of record JAGXCT010036050.1, on the reverse strand, counting down.
CTCCCAATAGTTTTCTTTTATCTTCTTGCCTATCATAGACGTTCAAAAATGAAGACCGCGACCGAACTGACTGGGCTTCCGGCAAATTCTATTAATTCTAGATTTTTTTATGAAATAAATAAATAATTTGCGAAGCTCCAAAAGTTAATCTGTAATAAGTTCTTTCCTCTTCATGCGCGTTGACGCGTATACGCGTCAAGCAGAAGCGTCCCAATTACCGCGCTCACGCGTATTCGTGTGAAGCCAGATGCGCGTTAAATAAATCACAGTTTTATTATTGTATCTTCTCGTCAATTATCTCTCTAGCTTATTTTATTCCAATTGCATCCTTACTTTGCTATAGCCTGATAATACATTTTCATAGCATTTTACGATTTTAGATGCAATACGATTTTTTTGCGTGTGCAAAAAATGGACCGAAAAGGGTTGAAAAAAATACAAAAACTTTTTTATGTTTTTAATATAATTATATGCTTCAAATTAAAAGCTAAAAAAAATACATTTTTTTGAAACGTTTTGGCAAAAACAATTCGCGCATGAAGCGGTTAATGCTCATTTATATCCACAATATTAATTTAAAAAAAAAAGCTATGAACCTAAAACTTTATTACTAAAATTTCATCAGCAACAGGTAATGATGCAAAACTTGAATGCCACTTTCTAAAACTCGTTTTGCCCATAGTTTCGTCCAGGCCAAGTGTCTATTGTTCTTGCACTGGGAGGGGATATTGAATGCTATTTTCTGAATTTTCTCAGCGCAATTTCTCTATGATGTTACTTCGAGGTACATTTACAACAACTTTTGTGTATGTTTTTAAACCAGGCATTATTGAATTTGTTATTATAATAATTTTGAAAGAATATTGAATGCATTTGTCATAAATTGTCATAATTAAGACGTATATAGAGATAAGTAATATGTCGACGCTGGAAAGCCATTTTGCTGTATCTCGAAAAAATACAATATGGTAAATAGGATACAACGTTTAAATTTTTAAGATTTTTACTACTGAATATACAATAAATTGTGCTAAAAGTTCTAAATTACATTTCTACTTATTTTAGTTCAAGAAGTATTAACATTTTAAATCGTTTTTTGACTCCTCTGTAAAGTTTCATGTTTCAGAGATCTAGAAAGTTTGCTTCCTATTGTCGATATGTGTAAATTAGAGCTTTTATTATATTCAATTGTAATATTGGTAATAAATTAGTTTAATGTAATATATCGAATTGATTCATACGGTCGGGGTTATAGGTATCCGCAGCTATAGTTTATTTATTCCAAATTAAATTCGGTATTCCATTCAATCTATTCACATTCGCACTGCCGTAATTCAGCGGAAGGAATGCCAAATGGAATTACTTTGCGTTAATACAACTGAAAATTCATCCAATTATTCATCGGTTTGTGATGATTAAAATTCTTCGACGCGCTTGATTATTCAATGGAATCATTCGTCACTATGTAATGTAAAAACAATCATAACATTTGTTTAATATGTTTTTTTATTGTTTCAGGTGAGTCCGCGTTATTATTTTTAGAGATTAAATGGTATGTATAAAGTATATTTTTATTATCCGTCGTAAAATTTTGGGCAGAAAATCCCTTTTATATACGAAGAGGGCGTAGAACGGGGAAATCAAACCAATTTAATATTGCACCTTTATGGGTAGATATATAAATATGCCATGACTGTGGATTTACTCTTTATAACATATTGGATTATTCTGCATATGATCCAAAACGTGTGCACTTTCGTTGAAATACATGGAAATGTACTTTCGTGCAGTGGAAATATTGCTTGAGTGTCATTCGGCATTTGAATAAAATACTCTTTCGATGAGAATTAGATAAAATTTAGTTGATATCTCGTCCGTGATTCAGGTTTTCAGCGCCGAGGGTCACCGTATATATCGCATTCCCCGTTTTTTATAACCTCAAAAACGACCCTCTTCACCGTCCGCGTAACCTCTGATTTAATATTCACGATACTCCGAACGCACAGGACCAACCCTTGCGGGGAAAAAATGTCCGGAGAGCGCAAGTTTTTGTGGTCCAATTTCAAATATTACTCTTTCCACTTAAATTGGGCGGTGGCGGGGGGCGGCCGACGGGGGCGCCGTGGGTGCTCCTCGTGATACATCGCAGGACATTTCCGGCTTTCGTGTAGTTTTTTGTGTCTTACGTCACCTCTCGCGTACGCACTCCCCGTTTAGTGGCGGCGACCCCTTGCCCGAACTAACTCCATTTTTGTCAACTTGTTTGAATTGTTTTATTTTTTCCGTGCTTTTATTGCCGGCACATCTGTTTTGTTGCGTTATGACTTGAAATTTCGGGTGTACGTTTGATGTGTTATTTATTATATATTAACTTGTTCCGCGGGGGCCGCCGGACTCGTAACATTAGAAAGGTCACGGGGAAAAATGGGTCTCCGGACCCTATCCCCCCAAAACTGCGCATAACAATAGAGTGGGCTTCATAAAAAAGGTATATCGATACCGATCTGGATTATTAACACCATATTTAACTCCAAAGGTTTCATAATAAATGTCGTCCAGAGCAGACATAATACTGCTTTCCGTGTAAGATACGCGGTTTTTTTTACAAAACAATCTTGCATCTTGATTTATTGCCCCCCCCCCCTACTTACATTTTTCCTTAACCAATAAAATTATATATTTTTTATTTTATATTCAAACCTATTCGTTAGGATCCAATTTTGAATCCAGTTTGTATGCGTGAATAAAAACGATTTTTGCCAAAACTATATTTTTATTGTACCTATAAATAATGAAAAGAAAAGTTATTATTGTTGAGAAGGAAATTAAGATTTGATTTAACAAAGAACTTATCTATTGTTCCTGTCTATTTTAATATTCCTGAAGTATTATGTTAGAGCGTATGTATTTATGTTTTGGTGGACCATGAAAACTTTATTGTGCAAATTCTCGATCTTATTCCTCGTTTTGACTCAATTAGACAGTACTTCTTTCATTTCAGCAGTATATACGGGTCCTTTATTTGGTTGGCCCTTATCCAATGATCGAAATTTCCACTATTATTTCAGCTTCTTGTTCTCTGTGAAGTTTCCAGAGTTTTCCTGTAGCGAGATCCCTTCCGTATTTACCAATTCCTCCATATCCTCATTAACCTTTTCCCCACTCTGTCCACTTTTAGTCGAATCTATGAGTTACTCTCGTTATATTTTTTTTTACATCTATAGAGTTTGATCTGATATCCGATGAAAAAAATACATATTTTTTTAAAATTAAATAAAAAACTTGGTTCAAGTTGTTTGCTAAAAAATCTTTTGGGCCAATACGTCTGGCCCACGGAGTGGAAAAGGTTAACAACCCCTAAAAAAACGAATCAACCCAGACACATGTTCATCTACCACAGGTTTTATCGATATCTAAAGCGTTTTTTAGAATGATTTTGTGTAAAGCTTATGAAATCAAAATCCGATGAACTATTGGTATAGAGTTTTTTTGTCGCGAAACGATTATACTTATTTGTATATTAACTATTAATACACTTTCCCTCATTTCTAATGGATATTGTTTTCGTAAATATGTTTAATATGATTGTAGTTGTGTGCTCTATCATAACGTCTTTCGGGTTAGGAGCATTGCCTAAAACTATAGGAACATACGAATTATGACTACATAGGCTTTTATATTTGGGTATAAACACTTGAATCCACTCCAGAAAATAACTGTCGTGTAACCCAAGATTTATTATTTGTCCTCCACATTACAATTTAAGTTGCAATTTATTATTTTACTGTTATTCGTTCCTTGGGTGGTAAACCGTAATGGTTTGATTTTGCAGTCATCATTTGAGTTTACTACACAACATGAATCCGATTTGATTATTATCCGGACAACACCGTTTCCTCTGTAATGAGATTTTAGATGGCCATTCTTCTATAATAGACTTCTCATTGCAATTAAAAACGTGTTGAGGGTGGGGGTGATAAAAATATTAGCGAATATTGAAGCGTGGTTTTATCATTTTCTGGAATCCACAATAATAAGACATAAATGGGACTGGAATTGTATTAGAATTTTATTTCATATTTAAATATGTTTTCACAGATATATACATATTTATTAATTTTATTAGTATGAATTCGTCCATGTCAATGGAATTGGAATATGTACTTCTATAGAAGACACGATGAATTTATAATATAACATATTTATTCACGATATATCGACAGCTATAAATGATGAATACATACTTATGTACCACACCCAAAAAAAAAAGAATCGGTAATGTGTTTCAGTTAGATACACACACTGGTGATAATTAACGCGCGCTTATGAATGCGCGGTAATCGCATTACTCGTCGCGCTGTGTTTTTGCGTGCAAATCTGTTAATGCGGAAAACATTATATTAATTAAATCTAAACGAAATGCAATTAAAATAACATCAATTAACGGATTTAATCAACGGCGCCGATTCTGTATGGACGCGCGGGTACGAATCGAACGGGTTTGTCCGTTTATTGGGTGTATAAAACCGAAACACCTTTTAATCTCTTCCCTTTATTATTATAGACGGGGGAATCGGGGTCGTTAGTGCGGCCATTACTCTGGCATCGTCTAGATTCCGGAATCCAGATATATAAAAATTTGTAGTTGCGGAGCGGCCGCCTAATGTGTGGCGGCCCAATGGGAAGAGGACACGCCGAAACAAATTGTCGCCATACGTCTCTCTCCGTAGGCGACGAGACCCACCCCTGGCCAAACACGGACGCTTCCTCCACTTCCAGAAATAAATTATTATTTCTTCGTGTATACATGTCGGGTCCGCGAAATCGATACGTGTGCAAACAGGTCGATAGGTGATGCGGAGACTCTCGCCGTTTCCAGGCACGTTCTTCATAATGGACTTTCATATTAACTCAAACCCTCATTATGTCCCTTGTTTGCATTGCGGTTTCATTGTAATATTTTTTGCGAGAAATTTCATTCGAAAGGGATTTGTTGTATGACGTGACTGACTACCAAAATGAAAATACCGGAATAACCTTTTTAATGTGGGATTCATTTTTCTACTAAAAATAAACGCTCGCTCCATCGATCACGTTTTCTTCTCTCTTTTCACAAAAAATATAATTATTTAATATTTTCGTTGTTTTTTTTTATACTATAATACCACAAAACATTAAACGATGAAACAATGATTTTACTCAAAGCAGAGGATACGCTGTTGAAAAGTGCTTATTCGTCGAAATTTAATTTGCAATTTCAATTTCGATTTAAGATAAACATTCAGGAAAACTAGACTTTCATTATTTTTCTTTTCAATGAATGTTTATGTACTACACAAAACCCCAATTTTCTAATAATATTTTGTTAACCTTTTCCACTCTGAATGTTTTTGGTCGAATCTACTCTTATTAATTGTATTTTAAGAATATATAAAAAAAAGATTTTCATTGATAAAAATAATAAAAAAAACACTAGGGTTTAATCTGATTTCACATTAAATAAAAGACAATTTTTTAATTTATAAATAGTAAAAAACGTGGTTCAATTTTTTTGCTTAAAATCGTATGGGCCAATATGTCTGGCCCACAGAGTGGAAAAGGTTAATATAATAAATGTCAACGTGTTTTATTTTCTACGTACAAAAACACGAATTCAGCTATATTTTTCTTAATGTATTTTTCATCACGTAATCAAGAGATATATAGACGTATATAATTAAGGATTACCGCAATCAATATAGAAGCGGTTAATTTAGTGGATGGACTATCGTTTTTAATCATTGCTTTTTATCCTATGATGTTATTTAACAATTGTTTTAAATAGACTGTGCATTTTATGGCGCTAAAAATCAAATTGCTATTTTATAGTATGCATTTAATTCTTTAAAATACTAACAAATTTTCTGTATCAAATTTAACTCCACCGTGGAACATAAAGTTGTGATTTTCTGCGATCTGATTCAATCAGGGATTCACATACGCTATTGTTAATTTTTTTAAGATTTATTACCCAATTGTACTTAAACTAAACCAAAATAAAATTGTGTCAATATGTTATTGTTAAAACTTTAATAACCTTTTCCACTTCGTGGGCGAGACGTCCCAAAATTTTTTTAGCAAACAATTTGAACCAAGATGTTTTTATTTAATTTAGAAAAAATAATGCCTTTTTTATCGTATATTAGATCAAACCCTATAGATGCTTCTTATTCATTTTCCTAATAAATATCTCTTTTTATTAAATTTGTAAAAAAAATATAATGAGATTAACTCATAGATTCAAGTAAAAGTGGATAGAATGGAAAGGATTAAAACATTCAATGGATTATCGACGATTTAAAAATATTTATTATTATATATTTTTTAAATTAGTAATTTCCATTCGTTGAATGTGTCCATTGTATGATCGGATAATTTTTAATTAAATTGTCTTCGTTGTCGCCTGACATTGTTTCGATTAATTACGCTTAAAACATGTGACACGTTGAGTAATATAATCCGCGACGCCTCTATATTATGATTGCGTATATTTCGCACTACGAAATCAGAATCGTTTATATTTTCTCGTTAAATGCATGGAAACGAAGCGGATGACTGTTTCGACGCGCGTTTACTGTACCGCCGGAGCAAGTTCGGTGACACAACACTCCCTGTGTTCATGGTGTTTTATGTATTTTTCCCTTATTCATTTGTCTGTCGCCCGTGGGCTTCTTTCTGGGGATAATGGTTGCCGTGGTGAACGGAGAAGAAGAGGGTGCAACACGCAACGTTACCATGCGTGGATGCGTGCGTGCAAGGGACTGACCGCATCGATCCACTGCTGAATTATGTATTCAGATTTTAATTTTATATATTTTTTATTTTTGCTCTAAGGTGTATAGACACAAAAACACCATAAATATTGTCAGCTTTCAGCCGACCTTATGCAAATTAGACATGTACCGTTTTTGAGGTCGAAATTGCTTATATTTTGCGTGAAAAATTAAACGCATATATTATGTCCTGGTGTGCTGTTTATTAAATCCAACTAATATAAATAAAAGCGTGTCTGTGTGTTTGAATTTACTGTAAGTACGCTTATCTATAATTATATTTAAAAATCATTTAAAAAAGTGCTAAATTTTATCGTTTATTAAAAATGATAGTTTATTTATTTTTCAGTTTTATTTAACAGATGCTGCATTTGGTATTAATTTACATGAATATATAAATACTATCAACACTCAAGTATGTATTCGAAGAATGCATTATTTTCATCTTTCTCCATTTTGCAATAGCATGTCGTCGAACGACTTTTCACTTACCCAGATTGCTTTTACATCAACCGATTGAGGTTCTGAGACAATTGTTCAAATGTCTTTTCGAACGATATCTCTTCTGTAGGTGGAATTCTAAATGCACTTCAACCTTGATGGCATTCGTAACTCTTTCATACGTACAGAACGCTTTTTTTATTAATCCATTTAAAAAAATATAATTTAAAAAAGGCTGTGACATTTTGCGGATCGGTAACGTCGCTCTTGAATATAATATCCGGTCGTAATTCCACTTCACACAAATGCCCCGTCGTTATTTCATCCCCATGTTTCGGATGAATGTAATTAACCTTCATAATGCACGCGAAGGGTTAACACAAAATGGACATTATAATGCTCTTTGCATTCGTACGTCGCATTTCCATCAACAATTAATACGAAATTACAAGATCGCCTGAGGATCGCAACGATTTACTTTTCTATTGTATCAATCAAGGATATCCAGTATCTAAAATGTTGTTGCACACGAATAAATTTGAATAATATCGAGTGGATGATGTCACAACATGCAACGGAATTGACATTTTCTACAAATTTATAGTATAACAAGCCGGAATTAACGACCCCAAATTACGTTGATAAATGTGCACTACTTTTTTTGGAATAAAAGTGAATATGGCTGCAATAAATTTCGTAAAGAAAGGACCTGGCAATTTCCACGGCGAGCGCACCGCCACCTCCAGAAAAGTCGCATTCTACCTATTCGCCCTCTGCTAATTAAACCCCTCTCCCCCTCAATAATCATCAATTCTAATAAGCTGGGAAACTCCAGGTAAATAAACCCAGTGTTTGTTAAACATAATTTTACTTTAAAATGAAAATTATGAAAGATTTATTAGCGGGAAATATAATCGAAATTTAATATATTTTGCAGTCGTTGTATATTTATACGAGTTTGATAAAAAAAAATACGCGTAATTTTCGATTACTTTATTCATCGGAAATATTTTATTGTATGTCTATTATCATTAAAGCACTCAATACAAAATAATATGAATGATTCAGATTTTTATTACATTTAAATAATAAATGTCTACTTAATATAAAAGCCTTCCATTTAATTTTGCTATAAAAAACAATCAGCTGTTGAAAAAATATTTTCAGCATCCACACTTGTGGATTGTATTGTCATACATATAAATATTTGTACACCAGTACAAAAAGATAAAAAGATTAAGGTTAAGTTATTTTTTATAAAGATGAGGTTTGATGTAATTTTTTGGTTAAACTGTTATCCAACTCTTATTTTGCCGCCAATTGAAAGGATTTTAAAGGTTTCGAACATACGAAACTCGAGTCATAGTTATTGTAGACTGGATGGAATCTCGGGATTGGATTGCCGCTGATGTTTAAGAACTATGAAGGCATCGAATTTACCCAATGACCTCGTTCATTCAAGCATGCCCTCGATGTTCCCGATATATATATATTTTTTTTCATAAATATCTGCCCCATCTCATCTGCGCGGTCAAGTGCTTCTTGTGTTTCCTACCAGCACTACAGAGGCGCTCTTGTTCCAAGTCGAGCACAAGTCCACTTCACACCGATTTATTCATATAGCGAGAGGATCGCGTGCCGCCTTTACGAACCGCTGGCCCACGTAATAAACACCGGAGTCCCCGACACTGTCCACCAGTGCAATCAAGTGCCTTTTTTTTCTTTCGGCGCCTTTTCGGAGTTATTCGACGGTAATTGAAAACGAACTGACCAAATTGTTTCCACAAATCTCGGCTCTATATGTTTGCTCGCACACCGAGACCTCTCCGACTAAGGGGGAGGTCGGGAGGACCTCCGGCCGACAAATATTGACGCTCCTATATCTGGTACTCCGTGCTCGGGCAGGTTTACGGTGTCTTTGCGTTAATCTCCATGACAGTTTACCTCCATCGAAAGCAATATTTCCCCAGCATCCCCGGCTCACCCTTGTCCGTGGAACTTTTTTCATCATGACCCGAACATTATTCATTGCGGCCTAAAAATTTGTCGACGGCGGGCGGGACACAAAAGCGGCTGAGGTGCACAAATTACTTTTTTTCCGCCACCGTAATCCTTTTACTCGAACGTTTGATATGACCCACGTAATTGTCCCGCTTTGTGCTCTGGGGAGGAACGAGTCCCGGCTTCATCCCGGATATATCCTTTCTCGTGGCTAGATTTACGCCTTGGACCGATTAAACTACTCCAGTCTGCAGGACATGATGGACATCTTTAAAAAAAAAAAATATATATATCCGCTACATAATCATAAACAGACGCCGCACCGTTTTAAGATGACCCAAATATGAAATGGAATGGAACCTCATGAATTTCATAACGTGCACAAATATTTAACTTACCCTATCATAAATATAGAGATGATATACCGTAATAATTTATGCAAAATGTATACGAAACATATTTGCTTAGTTTTTTTTTTACTAACATATACAAATCAACAAAATTGCGGTTTACATTGTTGGAGGGCGCTTGCTGCGCCGGCTCCCGAGGTAAGCAACATTAAGAATTGACGATTCAATACCTTCTTCATACAATTGAGTTAGATCTAGTTACCCCATACGCGTACCCCACCATCACGCAGCCGGGACAAATACGGGCTCTGTCTATATTCTTTAGGGGTGACTGCCTAGTCATGTTTGGTAGCCCTGAGGACGAAACGGAGGCCGTTTCTCAATCTGAATATTCAAAATATATTTTTTTATGGTATAGTGTTTACGTTGACCGAAATAGATTTCGGCCTCGTTCCAATCGCGTATTGATTTTCATGCATCCGCGATGAATTTATTTGATGTAAAATACGCTGTAAACATTTCAGCGTGATATCACTTGCCGAACGTTTCCACGTCGGATTTATAAGACACGGAGAGGATTTCGTTTCGGAAGTCTGCGCCATAAATTGAAGATTAGGGAGAACGGTCGCGAGGATCTTTGATGAAAATCCTTTTTATCGATTCAAATAATAATCAAGGGGGATAACCTGCATGCCATACGTCCTGCCGCTAATTCCACTCACCTTTGTTCGAATGGATATCGATCTCCCGAGTCCGCGCTGCCAATCCGCCAGGTCCGGACAGCGACAAAGCGTTGTCCCTTAAATCAGCACACCTTTTACATGTTAAAATTTTGACAGTCGTATCCGAAACGCAATATTAATAATTGAACGCGTTACGCCCCCATACGCTATATCGATCGTGCGTACTGTGCGCGCACCGCGCTTGGATTTAATCTTGCAGGGAATTAATATTGGATCCGACTGTCGAAACAGACAATTAAAATTAACGCCGATCAGCCATTCGATCAGTCGATCCATTAGGGCTCCTCCACACGGAATATTTTATGTCGTATCCCGTCGTACGTACGTAGTTCCTGGCCGCGAGGGCCGAGTGCACGCTCGCGATTTAATCAGAGGCGCCGAGACTGTTTTGTTTTCAATTAGAGCCGGGGACACGCGATAATCGTGTTTAATTCGAGTCTAGTCGAATGTCACTCATCCTATTTTCGCCGGAATTGGCCTATTTTGCATATTGTTCTACGCCTTATTGAGATTCGATTACGACCCCATCCCCACACAGTGGGTTGGCGTGCGCAGGGGTGGCGCGTGGCTTCGGTCTACTCCCGCGGCTTTAATTAAAAATGTCATTCGGTTCTCCGTATTGGCACAGTCACGATAGCGCGCCGATCATTGTCACGATACGGCTTTCATGACAATTGGGTTACTTGACTGCAAGGGATACTGCGTATATTTGCGAAAATCGTTTCAAAAGTTTGCCAAATTTGCACGAAAATTGAACATCGAAATGCTGTTTGTGCGATGGGCTTTTCGCGTGGCTGCGAACGATCTACCACTGCACACCCGGTAGTCGATACAACGGCCAACAACTGGGGAAGGTGATATTGCAATTTGAGATTCGATTGACTACCTTTCAAAGAAAATAAAGAGATCGAAATCATTAGAAAGATTGAAAGAGGAGTTGGATGAATGTCTGACAAAATTCCGTTACGTCTTAGTTTATTTTTTTCAATATCTGTTAATAAAACTGTTAAAAAAAGATATTTGTGAAAGAAAAATATGTTTCGATACTTTTAACCATTTTGTTTATTTTTTATTATTAAAAATAATGTGAAATTATTTAAATTGAAAAAGTACGTGTACTCTTACATGTCTTTGGTTTTTATTTGGCATTTAGTTCTTAACCTTTTTTGCTCCGCGACAAGACGTATTGGCCCAAAAGATTTTTTTGCAAACAACTTGAACCTGTTTTTTCTATTTAATTTGAGAAAATAATGCTTTTTTTTTAATCTTATATCAGATCAAACTCTATAGATGCCTCTCATTCATTTTTCCAATGGATATCTCTCTTAATAAATTTGTAAAAAAAATATAATGGGAGTAACTCATAGATTCAACTAATATTTAATTAGATACAGTCATATCTATAGCGATAAATATTACAAATCATGAAATACCGGATACAATATTAATAATTATTATTGATGCACTAATCAAATATCATATTATTAATTCATAAAAAAAATACTATTGAAATACATTTAAATGTCATAGTGAAAGTTTTATGAATGTTAAAACATATATTTTATACTGAATAAAAAAAAATTGTAACTTCAGGATTAACAATTTATATCGCTTAATAGCAATTATTTTTTGAAATATTATGCTGAAAAACAAACGAATTAATTTGGTTGTTTGCCAATACTATAACGCATAATATGAAATATACTTTTTATTATAACCCAGGTTGCTAATCACAAATAAAAACATAATAGTAACGTGAAATAAATAAATCTCATATAAAATATCTACGAAACGGCGACGTTTAACATCAAATATATCTACATATTTGGCCAAGCGGTTAAGGAGTGTAATAGCTCTGGCCACCGGAGAGTTTCTGAGAGCACCTGTCCTCACATTTGGCGGAAGAAAAAACACACAAACGAGCTCGAAGGTGGCGCCCATAAGGGCAACTCGCACAGCACAAGGGTTTTATGTACTACGCCAAACAACATCTTGAAATATTAATATTATTAAAGAATGTTAGAAGATGACCCGGCCTTATCTTCAGAAGATTAATTAAGTAAACAATTGCAACGTGCGACATTCATTTTTATCTCATGATGCAATTGGTTAGACTCGTCATAAGAATTCATCATAAATTTGAATTTTTAGGGTTTGAAGTATTATGTTTGATACTACCATCGCTTTTGGCGCTGAGCAAAAAACATGTTCGTGACGGTATTTAGTTATATTTCATGCTAATTTCGACCGTTTTTGACACATTTTATGACATAATACCGAGAATTCGACGTATATAGTTATATTTTTATTTTAAATAATTTATTATCTGCATTATATAAAATAATTCAACCCGTTTACGTTAGGTAAATATGCATTCTCTATTAAATCCTTGTAGTTTGCATTTTTTTAAAATTTGTAATACTTACTATTTGCAATTTATATTGCTTATGTACAATAAATTGATTTTTGCCTCGTAAATAAATATCAGCCATTATTTTGCATATTGTGTTAAACACATATAGCAATGTAATTAATCAGCATTAAATTTTATTGGATGTCGCAATGTTTTCTCTTCACTTTTATATTTGAATTAATTGAATGTATGTACTATGTCCAAATTAGGACAGTTTCATTGAAATATTTAGCGTATAAATTCAGGACTGAGGTTTTCCCAGAATTTCTCAATGCTATTTGATGTCAGAATAATTAGGTAGGTTCGGAAAATCTAATTTAAACCAAATTAAACATTACATATAAAAGACGCTAAGAATTTATGATTGTATTTTAATTGTATCGCGGCTCGTGGTTTATTACTTTTGCTCTAATATCTCGAATGCTGCAATTTTCATGTTTGCAAGGGGGGATCTTCGGACAGTTACCATGGTACATGCAGTCCGAATTTCACCTGGCATCACATTACCGGCGCAATTTAAATCACGTTATCGGGACGCCACTGCGTCGGGCACTGAGTGCACGCGGCTCACGGGGGGTTGAATGGAAACCCGAATACAGGAAATGGAAACATTAATTCGTAATTTTGTTTTTCAATTTTCCGGAAGCTCCCCAAACAGCTCTCCGTCTTCGGGCGTCCCCGGAACCCACCCCCACCCCCCTTGGTCGCGGGCGCAGCGCTGCATTTAACGTTATGGCCGAGGCTATATTGCCATAGTGCCACTGGGGAAACGGAGCAAGATTGTCACCCCAACTGACGTCATTAACTTGTGCCCGCACTATGGCGACGCTCTCGAGATCTATCGCCACGTCCGACCTCCGTGTCGACGTCATGTCGTCTTTCTTGCTCCCCCAACGGATACTTTGGCGAAGGGCCCTTCTGCTGTATTTTTCTGCTAATCGTAATGGATTCCTGAAAACGATACGGAATAGGTAATTAGCTTGAATGTGCTCAAATGACGGATAAAAGCGTAAAATAAAGGAATCGTTAATGATGTCTATCAACTGGATGATTATATAATCTCTTTGCAAAATCCACAGCACTTTAATGTCATTTATTATTTGCAATATGTTCATTTATAGATATTCGGATACGTTCAATTCATAGGCACTGATTTTACGTTAACGACACTGATTATTCTCTGTTTTAATTAATATTTAATCTCAGTTCAGTTAACTAATAGCTGCGATGATTATACAGCTATGTCTGCAACGATATTTATTAATTATTCAGTTCGAATTGTCCAGGCTTCGCTAATTAAACGTGCAGATTTCTATATAAGAAAATATATTAAAACCTTGACAATATCAAATAATACAAGTTCATGATAAAAGAAAAAATTTCTTTCTTTTTTAGTTTGCTGGTAATAATTTAATAGCTGAAAGAAAATCAATACAATCCAGAGAATTACGTTTAAAGTATTTTTTCAGGTGCTGCGATATTAAAAGTCGAGCTTTCACTTCATACGTTGTTTAAAAAAGCTTTACTTTATATACCCTTGAATACAGTTTTAACAATTTAACATGTCGGCTTAGCTTGTTTCTTGTACTGTGCATTGTGATACATTCAGTCGAAACGACTAACTTATATACATTATATGTTTTCTTATTTATTTATTTGACTACAATGGATGGATGGCATAACTGAAAATCCAAAGCGTCACTCACCCATATAAATATTCGATAAAGATTCTAAAGAAGCAATGGGGGAATATGTTAATGATATATTAAAGGTACCACCAAAAGGACTATTATTTGTTTAATCAGCTTGAACATTTTTTAATATTTTATGAATGTTATTGCAAAAAATATTTTTTCTATTTCTGTTATTATTTTGATGTTATAATAATAATAAGATTCCGATGTAACGATAACTGTTAAATATAGAGGATATATTTACTTTATGTAGTCGATCGTTGTGGTGCAGAGGAATTACTCATACGCATATTTAATTATCCCTACGGTTTATTTTACCTATTCGTTTTAAATTACCCCCTACTCAGTGGACCGTAGAGATGCAAGCCTCTGCAATTATTTATTAACGCTTTGCCGAGAATTCCATTCCATTGGGGACCTTTATTGATAGTGGACAGGTTATTGTGGAAATTTGGGGATCCAAACTAAAATTTACATCTTTTACTCCGAAAACTGCTCTATACATGTTAGTGTACAAATCCTGATCGATAAAACTCATTTTACATTGTCTGACGTTTTAGGCATTTTACATTTAATTGTAATTAAATTCTTGATACAAAAAATAAAGCTAAACAACAGTACTGTGGAAGAAAAAAATACAAAGTACTTTGCCATGTTCGGGCGAAATATTAACATAATTTTTTACACGAAAAAAATATGGTTTTCTTTTCGGTACCCATAATATTAATATTATAGGCGAATCGATGATGACCGTGACTTAACTTCACTCCCCTACTAAAAGTTTGCGGATGACTAATATTTTGTAATGATTGCCGTATGCAAACATTTCCAAATCCCATTTATCAGCTCGTGAATAGCCCACTCGCTTTTATCTCAATGGAGCGGTATCATTTTCGGTTAATTCACCGAATTTAAAGAATTATCCAGCTCATTTGACTCCCCAAGTAAATACGTTCCATATTCGCCGATACCACCTGAAGTTTCGCGTCGACCGCGGGGCGAAACCGCAAAGTCATGCACAATTTCACCCGGCAACTCGCTAACTTGCAACATACATTGCGAATTTTGTGCTCGGCTCTCCGTCCCCCACCCCATCCTGTGCGAATCTTAAATTTAAACGAAGAAGGATCACTTTACATCTGCTACGAGTTTTCGCAGATATCCGTTACGTTTAATTCTATTTCCCACCGATGGCGAATTTATCAGGATACCGTATCCAGGCCCAAAGGATTTTCTCACAATATGAACCCCCACCGAATTTGTGCGTACGTGCGTGCACGTTGGAGATGCTTATTAGATTGTTTTATCACGTTTGTCACTTTGTAGCGGGGGTCCAAATTGTTGACATATTACTTATACATATACTGGCCCTTATCTCGGGGAGATACGGGACGGACGGGATGAAGGTCGCTGAATCTAATTACCGAGCTTAATCCTGTGCCGAGGGAATTTTTGTAATCAACTGACAACTTCCAATACGATGTTATTTCAAATTTGCAAACATAAAAAAGGAATCCAATATATATATTTTAACTTATATATTAATTCTGTAAATTTTTAAACCGAAATCCATATGTATAAGGCCGTTGAATTAAATACAATGTTTTATATACTGTTTTTGCATACAAAGAGGCTGCGAATATATAGCGGAGCAATAAAGGAGATTGGATTTACTTAACGATTCAATTTTTAATTAAATTACTCGCCCTTCTGCGTATCATTTTGTTAATCATACATCTTTATATTTTATTTTTAAGAGTTTTTTTAAAACCGCATAAAAAAAATTCCCCATTGTAAAAATGTCAAACTTGCCTATGAAAATATTCGTATATATTTAAATTGAAAAATACTTCGGAATGATAAATTAACTTCTTTTATTTTCGCAGTATTATCACAAACTGCGGAAGTCTTTTGTTATTGAAATATATAAAATTGGGTCTGACAACTTCTTTTAATAGCAATATTTTTTGCGAATACTTTCTCAAACTCAGTATAAATATATTTTTAAAAAAATCTTATATTATTACTGAAATATCTATTTATTTTAAGCATAACTAAACAATAATGTACAAATCCAAAATGTTTAATTAACTAAAATTCCCATATCCGTGTTTAATTAAGCGTTTCTATATTCAATTGCTCCCCTCTTCACATTCAAATCGTGGACAGAGATTGTCAAACGACGTTTCGCGAATATAGTGCACATATCCTGAAATTAATTCGTAACATGCATGACACTGAGGACTCCTCCAGAATCATACTCGAATATATGGGCATACATATTCTTATTATTCCCGCTTATATTGACAACGCGCTGAAACCTAATTATCGTTTATTTTCTCGAATATTCTCTGTATATATGAAGCGGGTTATTGGAAAAAATAGTGGTTTTAATGACTTTCGTCGTGTGATCTTCTTATAAATATTTTCTGGAACCGTGTTTCGGAAATAAATATTTATTCTGTCCATGTTTACTCAGTGCGTGTCGGCTTTTTTTGTCGGCATCGATTAATGTTGCTACAATTTAAAATATATATTTATTGCCATAATTTAATATTTAGTTTCGCTTAGCTTTTATGAAAATTAAGAGATAAATAAATCACCGCTCGCCCCCACCCTGGGCACGCTCATCGCCCAAATAGTTCTCCCCAGAATTAAATTAGATTAAACGGATGAAAAAATTGGGCGTGTTCACAGCATCCCCCCCCTCTTTGAGTCAATATTTGAAAATTTAAATTAGTTTGTTATTTTTGCGGGGAAAACGAACATGGGGAAAGCGACCGCAGATTTTTCCCCGAGGTTAAATAAAAATCAACCCGAAAATCACTTTTCGCCAGTGTTCAAAAGAGCGGGACGCATAATTTGCCACAACTTTGTGCTCGTATTATTATTATTGACGAGATTCTGTAAGTCGTCCGAGGGGGAGGACAAATTTTTTAATAGTTAGCCCCAAACTTGAAGCTCTCGAGAGCCCCCGGGCGTATAATATGTAACGGCGTGTGAAAAGCAAGCAATTTTCGTCGTCGCTCACCATTGACTCGCTTTTTTTAGATGGATTTAATTTATATTGAAGAAATTGATTTATGAGCAATATTATCAAAGAGGTCACGCCGTATTATTTTCAGATTTTAATGTCTCCCGAGCCGTCTTTGATCGATTAAATGTCGCCGGGTGTAATTTTTCATCGGGAATACTCGCGCGCGATATGGCAACACTGAAAAGTCTATTGCATCTATTTCTCAAGATTAGCAATGGGTCAACGAGCTCGATATTAATATGAATTTCAATATACTTTTTTCCCGTGCTGTCTTTGAAATATGTTTCACCGCGCTGAAAATTATCTACCATTATGTATATTTATTGACGTTCATAAATCTGAAAAAAATTATACACCCGGAGACTAGTCGAATGAGTGCTTATTGAAAAAAACGGACATTAAAATGTGTGATAGCATAGAAATAGATTATCCGTTCGAATCCGAACACGCAACGTTATCGCCAGGACGATGCACGATATGCGATGATTACACACAATACACATACATACGCTAAATTCTATACGTTATTTTGTTAATAAATAGTAAATTTTTACTCTCGCACAGTATTGTTGACCTGCTGGAAGTTTTATATATTTAATATCTTTATTGACTTTTGCGGAAAATGTACTTTCGAACAGTTGTGCCGGGGAACAAAGAGCCGCGAGTTCATGCAAATTTGCGTTGCGAAACTTCCCATTGTACACCTGTAGACGGTCGTGAAAATTTGTTCATATTTATATTTTAAACGAGTTCCTTCCGCTACTTATTTCGTTTATCAACTAATCTGTTTTGAGCACCGTCTCACAATAGTGTCGTAAAGCCTCGCGAAATATATGGTAATGAAGTCCGCGACGGCAGGATAAACATTGGCACAATTAAATTATGAAACGCCGCATTTTAAATGTTGAAATATTTGCACGCCGCGTTTGCCGAGTCAATCTCCCAACACTCGAGATGACTATGCCGCGTTATAAATGATACAGAAAAATCATTTGTATGAACATCCATTTTGTGAGCTACATTTCCGGTCCTGTGACTGAGCAAACATTAATTATTAACGCTCAGTCTAGCAGACGTACGTACACCCCCTGTGTGTATGGGCCGTGGGGGGGGGGGGGGGCAGTTGGCGGAAGCGTCGGGATGGACGCGGGGTGGGGCGGCGGAGGCTGGAGGACGCCGGCGTCCGCGAGGGTCAGACGCCTTATTATTTATATGGAATATGGGCGAGAGCCGAAAAAAATGTAAAGATGGCGATCATCACTTTTTGCGCGACCGGCTGCTGATGGGATGCGGTGCAAATCGGAAAATGAAACCGGAGGCTCGTTATGTATTCACCGCGGGACGCCACGACGCACTTCGTCCTCCGGCGTAATACGCCAGATACAATATCGAAAATCTTGCCGAAATTATGGGTCGCAGTGTTGTTATGATGAGTTTCTGTTAAATGTGCGCGGTCGGCTGCACACGTGGCTCTTGAATTGTTCGAAATTTTAAATCGGAAAAATATGGAAAATGCTGAATACGTTCTGCAGCTGCTCTAAACTGCTTATTCATGGCGTATACAACTCCGTAGCTGTGGTGGTAGTGGGTAATCTGCAGTGTGTCTGTATCATAACCTAAATAAGAATATGTATAATAAATTTAATTTAAGAGAATGTGATTTTTTAATAGAACCGCATCAAAAGCCTTTTGAGATTAAGATTTTTAGTAAATATTTTTTTGTGAAATGGGGTTTTTCCTATTGGTCATTTGATAGACTAACTCGCATGCGAAGCAAACATCATTAATTTTAAATCACGGTTACATTTCCGTTTTTCAAACTTAAACATATGCATTGTGAAAATCCTGGAACCAAAAGAAAATTCCATTGTTCACACAGACCTCTATCTCATATCGCACAAGAAATAAAAATATTTGTATATACTTATATATTAATAATTATTCTTATACTTCTCATCAGTATTGCCCATACACAATGTGGGCAATACAGTGTGCATTCCACTGTAGGTGTGCATTCCACTGTAGGTGTGCATTCAACTGTAGGT
>JAGXCT010036049.1:0-35797 GCA_022495035.1 Philopotamus ludificatus | reverse complement strand
AGCGAGATCAACACACAGACGCACCCAGCCAAACGGCATAGAGTTTACGGTCGAGCTATGCATGAATTGAATGCATAGCGCTATTAGAGGGACTGCCGCGATTTATTTTAAAATTCGCGTTATTAGAACACGTGTTATTGGGAGGATTACTGTATCTTACGATTATTATTCAGATATCATTTATTTGATACATTCCAACTATTGGAAATAATAGAGGATTAAGCGGAAAGTAAATAGAAGAGGGATTAAAAATGTCAAAATAACTGAAAAACTGTTTTCTTATTTTTTTTTTAAATAACATGATACCAATTAATATACAAGGATTTTTATGACAAATAATTGAGACTAGAAAAGAAGAAAGTAAACTCTTGACCGATCCGATTAAAGATCCCAAGCATTTCAAGTCTTCAAGTCGTTTAACAAAAAAGGATTATTCCAAAAATAAACATAGTTATTCATGATATGCTCCAAAATTTGGTCGATATTTTGGATTTTTCTATTAATCATTATGATGCGTAAATGACACGCACACTCGGCGATGGAATTCGTAATTTTTCGACAATAAAGGATTATTTATTCTTTAGACTATTTTTAGACAAATACAAAAAGTTTTGTGACATCTAGGATTTAAATTAAAGAGTTATTCGAGAAAAATCAAAAACTTGAGGTCCCAAATAGACCCATCGGCGCGGCTGGGTTAATAAATCAAAAACGTATAATGGGGTTTAGAAAACCTAAATAATAACGGCTCAAGAAAATGAACTGTTTTATTTATAAATATATTTAATATGTAAAGAAAAGTTGGAATTATCACAAACAACGTATACAATTAGCCTGAAAAGGGTTAAGAGACAAAAGTTTTTTAAAAGAATATATTTTTCTACGTTAAATTTAATTTAATAATTTCACATCTGGAATCCAGAATGATTTAAAACTCCTCAATGTTGGAATACGTATTCCTTTTATGGTTTTTTCATCTCTGGGATTACGAAGAAGTCGAGAGGGGCGGCAAATATGGAATCCGTGGCAAACTAATGATGATTTTTTGGTCTAAAAATTATATTCCATTTTTTCCACAACAAACAATAAACATCAGAGAAAAGTGTAGCGACACAGCTTAAACTATGACGATTAGACTCATCTCAGTAATTATCAGAAATTAAAAAAAAAATCAGTTGTATCGTTCGGTTTTGTTAAAGATTTGATAACATTTTTTATACGTAACATATTTTATTACATGATGGATCGTCCTGGGAACCTTAGTATTTATTTATTTAAAAAAAATCCGTATTAGATATCGTCTATCTAAATCTAAACGCCGATATCTCGAGCGGTAACCGATATATTTAATTTAGGACACCGGTTGTGTGTAATTTGATTTCGTTCATACACAATATGAATTTTATTCATTATTCAATAGAAAATATTGATGTTGGTGGATGTTTAATATTGACTCAATATATCCAATAATATTGTTCAATGAAAATATTTGTCCAGGTAAAGAATACCTGATAATACGTATACCCACTTCCGTGGAACATTTATTTCAATATTAATACACCACATTATAATCGTGTCTATTTCGAATGTAAATTGCTTGCTGTTAAATATTTGTTAACCTGTTTGTGCTCATCTAGGATTTGTTAGTGTTAATTAAATAAATACAGTAAAATATAATCAAATAATACATTGTGTACCATTTTTAAACATGTATGCTTTTGATTTCTGTCAAAATATCACGGCTCGGTCGCTCAGTTGTCTTTGGGACATTATACGAATTGGTGAGATTTTTTGACATGTTTAATATTTTTTTGTTCATCTTCTTCGGAGGCTGTGCTTGTGTTGTGTCGTACGTGTATGGCACGGAGGTGCTAATTCGGCATACGACTTTCTTACGAAAAAAATCCGAAACGCTGCGGTGGTTCCTCCACTAATTGTTTAAAAGTGTGATATTCTTTTGTGATATACACAGTGTGAATATCATCACTCTTTAGCGACTACATTAGTGAATAACAATAATAATATTTGATATCGCAATATAATTTATAAAATATTTATAAAAATAAAATTAAATTGTGGACCTCACGGTTGACGCAATTAGTGCAAATTTGTTTTCGTATCAGAGATATATGGTAATTTCTTCATCAATATTTAATAAAATGTAACATCAAACTGTCACCTGTGCCAACACGAGGAAAAATTCCGTATTGTTCGAGTTTTTTGTTGGTGTGCGAAATTAATTGCAGTGTGTGTTAAATAATTAATAATTCATACGTTTAGATTTTTCGTATCAAATAATAAAATCGCATATATAATTTTTGGATCTAAATAGTGCAGAGATAGAGGTCATATGTATTGTTTGATAATTTTTTTATTAATAAATATATTTTTATCATGGTTATGCTTAACCCTTTCAGTGCGGGGCGCATGACGTACATGCGCATACAAATCGTGTTCCAGGGTGCGGCCGCATGTCGTACATGCGCGAGATTCTTTAAAACTTTAACTTGTCATTACATGTAAACTAGACCGAGTTAAATGATGGTGTTTGTTTTAAAAATCAGCTAATAAACACAGCTATCAATAAATATACAACATATCACATGAAATTTATAGGAACCATGTAATATGTAAATATGAACAGTAACGATTCAAATCTCCGCAGTAGTATCAGTGACGTATCTCGGCTCAGGGGTTGTTAAGGGTGTTCCACGTACATTATGTTCCACATGCACGTGTACGGATGTAATGGTATAAGAAAATTGCATTTCGCATTTTTGATTTTGATTCGCATTCCCATTTTTTTCTCACTTAATCTCTGTTTGAGCAATTGATATTTTGTTCGATTTATTATTACGAAAATAAAGCGAATTAAGTTTATTTTTTTAGTTGAGATGGAAGAACATATCCTAATCAACATGTTTGCATACATCTCTTATAGGAAAATGGTCTAATATAGCGGTAAACGGTGATACAAATTTACCTCGCCAAAAAAATAATTTGGTCCAAAACGGCGCAGCACTCAGGTGCAGAATCGTGTTTAAACCCGCCGCATTGAAAGGGTTAAATAGATATTTATTCCTTTAATATATTGCAACCCTGTCATTTTCTTCTTATTGTCAAAAAAAAATTTTATCTTGACACAGATTTTCAGCCAAAATCCTTGATTTTACAAACAGTAATACATTTTATTATTTTTCTTCATTAGAATATTTTTTGATGACTTTGGATATTAGGACATACATATATTTTAGCGATAGCTTCTACTGTCTGGGGCACAATGGGCGGAATCATGAATTCTACTGCCAAAAATATTTTTTATGAAAATTCGATTTAAAAAAAATTACAAATAACAGATTTAATATGTGACTGTTTTTTAAATAATAGTTTATTTTATTTGGTAATAAAGGTACTAAAATTAAATCGAATATTATCTATTTTTTAAAAAATCGAAATGGTTAGCAATTAAGTTTACATTTTTTCCATTTTTGAAAAAACTTTGAGAATATATTCGGTCACCCAAAATTTTAACTTTCGATGGATTTTTAAATGTCATCACGATTTATCCGGGTAAAAAAATTTATGCCAATACAGAGAAAATATAATCACTATTAACTGCAATAGAAAATATCTTGTCTTTTTTATGCACGTTTTCGGTAATTACATTTTTAATCACGCTAGGACAAAAAAAAGCGATCGACTTATTTGCTCAGCGTTAAATTCAATTGAGTATATCTTTACGATTTTTAATTGTACATTAATGTTATATATACTAAAATAAAGCATATTATATATATTTTCAATAATATATGTAAATAGTTTTAAACTCAATTTTATAATGTTCATTTCAAACAAAGGTATTGATGAAGAAGTTTTAAATTTATTAGATTTTGAATAATTAACGACTTTTCTTTTATATATTATGAAATATTGTAATCACAGACACAATTTTTTTTTAAATTTTATTACTTGATATGAAAGAATATATTTTCACCTAGATTTATTCCAAGTTTAATAATTCTAGCTGATACAGAAAAGAAGTTACAGATTTATGTCAGGAGAATTCACGATTCCTCCCACAGTGGTGTAAAAGACTGAGAATAATCAGTCAATGAAATCTTGGAAGGCCTGCTTTACAGCATTGTCGGAATTATATTGTTTTCCTTTGAAAATTGTTTAAATTTGTTTAAATTTCAGAAGAAGTGGTGCTCATCAGGTCTTACCTGATGAGCACGGTTGATGTTGGGGAACTTCCAACTTCATCATCTGTAGTTTTACCACTGTCATTTTTCTGGTGTGCGGTTTACCGTTGTCGTTCAATATTATAGGAGTCGATCTGTTGACCAATCTAGGCTCTTTTACTGCAAGTTTTGGATCATTTTGGAACATGATGATCTGATGAGGAACATGACTTTTTTTGATGGATATTGCGTTTTGGGCTGTGTTTCTGCCCAAAAATGCCCGTGATCTATTTCTCAGGATACGTACAATTTGATTAAACAATTTACCATTTTTGTGACGATAAATTAACATCATGCAAACTTACAAACGCAGTTGTTCTTACTCAGTTCATGTGGAAACCAAAAATCCACTTCTTTCACTTTACCGATTTTGGGTAAATGAGTTAATACTGTTTGTCAACATCAAACATTAACGATAATTCATGTACACTTTAAAATATATCTGATTTGACGGTGACTTTCGCTTCGTCATTATCCACCTTTGATTTCTGGCCGAACGCGTGGCTCATTCGTGAGGTCAAAGTTACAAGAACATACTATCTACTGCTTAGTAATATTAGATCAAAACACATCATTAATGTTCCGGGCTGACAGGATGCTGCATTTTCAAGTAATAACTCATGTTTCATAATTTTACAAATTTCCAACATTGCCAACTTTATAGAAAAATCATAAAAAAGTATTTTTTAAATAGCAAAATGATTTATTAAAAGGAAATATGTGAATCACCTTTCTAACAAAAACAAAAAATAGTTGAATATAATAATAACATTGAAAACAAATGTCAAAGTTGGCAATATGCCTCACTACGTATTACATTAATATATTATATATAGGGTTGAAAAAATATTTTTGTTTTTCGTATAAATCGAGTTGCGTTTTATATTACCAATATCTACGGATCAGAGTTATAGCTATGCCTTAAGAGTAAAACCTGGATTTTTATAATTAAATAAAATTAATATGAATAGCTTAAAAATAGATGGTTAGTCACATTTGTAATAAAATAATTATTTTCAAACTTAACGTATCATTTTTTTTTATTAATTATTATTATTTATCCATTATTTTATAGTTTAATGATTATGTATTAAAATTTAATTAGTGCTTTTTTAATATTTATTATTTTATATATTATATATTAAACATTAGGCTTCTTAAAAATATACGAAGAATTTTCGTTGAGTCCGAGGTGTTGATATTATATATAGGCTATAGAAAACGTGCGAATGAAAATATTTCAGAGGTGAATTCTGAGACGAATATTTGGAGTATTCATGACGGGGGATGGCGTATCTGAAGCAACGAAGAGCTGTACGGACTATACAAGGATATACCGGTCACAGCTGTCGTCAGAGTGGCCAGACTCCGGTGGGGCCGGTCAAGTAAATAAAGATGGACGATTTAGCTATAGAAAAGTTATAGTTAATAAACCCTACCTGTCCCCTCAAGAAAAGGAAGACTGGCAATTTGGTTAGGGCTCATGTGCGGACGCATTAATTTAAGAGCTTTTACCAGAAGATAAAAGCATTGACATTAGTTACGTGAATGGCAGAGGTTGGACAAAGTAGAGCTCTATACAAATAGCCTAGTTTATTTTGCTTCTGATGATGTATCCTGTAAAGAGAAATAAATAAATTCCATGTAAAATATTTTTGTTGTTTATTTATTTCATTTCATTGTTTAAAGAATGGTGTGATTTACGGAATGACCAGTTCATAAATCATAACACATAATAATACATGAGAATAAATAACAACAACAACATATATTACAATAAATTGAAGAAAAGAAAATTAATATTTCCTTGGGATATCAACAAAACGGCTATATTTGGCCGTCAGAATATATACATAATTAGCCAAGTGATTGAGCAAAGTAATATTTTTGGTTACCGGAGAGTTTCTGAGAGCATCTTTCCTCACATTTGGCGGAAGAAAAAGCACACGCGTACGAGCGCGATAGTAGTGAGTGGCGGCCATAATGGCAACTCGCACAGTACAAGAGGGAGTTGTAGCATCCAACCAATGGCTTGAAGTGCTTTTGCCAAAAGTAAATCGATCTTCTTTTCTCCAAGGGTTATATACCCCAGGCAACCCTCGCGCCATGCGCTGGGGTATAAACTTGGGTAGAATCCAAACTCCCTCATGTAGAGATACCTAAGAAATTTCTTCTGTATCTTCTCTAATCTGAGGAAATTCGAGGCGTCATAAGGCGCCCATATAATGGAACTTGATTCGAGCAAGCTCCGAACCAATGCATCGTATAGCACTCGTATGACTAAGGTGCTACGTATGTGGTGAATTTCTCGAGGCCGGTAGCAGGTATGGGCGATCTGTACACATCCGTTATATAGAATAGAGTTTAGCTTAGAATCAAACAAAATACCTAGATCTTTAACAGACGGTGCTTAGAGAGTTACGCTCCCAAGACTGTAATTAAATGCCAGTGGGCTCTTTGATCTAGAAAATGTCATTGTTGACACTTTCCAATATAATAGAAGACAGTTATTATTGACCAACCATTTTGAAAAGTCATTATCAAACACCATGGCGAAAGGGCATCTTCCACTGAAGTAATAGATCGAAATATTTTTAAGTCGTCTGCGAAAAGTGAGAATTTACATTGAAGGACACTATGAATATCATTTATAAATAAAATAAATAATAAAGGTCCTAAATTTGATCCCTGCTTTTATCATTACTATACAATTTGATGGATTATTAAAACAGGTTTGGAGAAATTTTGTGCAAAAACTTTTAGCCGTGCCGATGGGGTCTATTTAGGGCCTCATGTTTTTGATTTTTCTTGATTAACTCATTCAATATAAATCCTACATGTTTCAAACATGAAAAAAAGTGTTTTATTGTCTGCAATAGCGAAAAAAATTTAAAAACAACGATATTCGCTTCTATTGCCAAGGGTGTGAAGTTTTATCTCGCTCGCATCCGGTAAGAAGTGCGAGTGAAATCGTGCGATTGACACGTGCGACGAGAGTGGCAGTTGGCGGGGAGACATTCCCGAGTGCGGGTATCATTTACCCTAATATTATCAATTAAAAATCCAAAATATCGACCAAATTATGAAGAATATCATGAGCTATTTTTATTCTTAAAAATATGTCAACCCCTTAGGATGACGCCATTGTTTTCGAGGCGCCGTGGGAGATGGGTTAAAGGGGTTAAAGTAGTTTGATAAATCATACACTTGTGGTAGCGTCTCGTTCGATCTTCAGAGCACTTATGAAACGTATTTTTTGGTGCGTTTAGCTCTTTCCGCAATTCTGTTATAAACTACTCAATGTTGGAAAAAGATGGTCATTTAATATTTTTTTAAAATTAATCTTTAAAAAAAATTATAATCAGATGTGTATTTAAAAAATCAATGCATATTGGAGATTAAATGGTTATGTTATAATTGTTTTAAATATTTATTTGAGAAATATTACAATAGTTTTCGGGCAATTATATTAGCTTTTGTTATCAGTACAATTAGAAAAAATATCTAAATGCATTTTAATCAATTCTGTGTATGAAACATTTCTAATAATAGATAAGAAAAATACGGCGGTAAAAATTTATAAATTTTATCAGTCATAAATTTCACGTATTCATCGGCACATGCACATGTACCACGTTTCGTCATTTATGGAAACCTGGACCATCCCACATGTTAATGACTATGACATCTTTAACAGCTCGCTCGATAATTAAGTGCCAATTGTCGTCGCGCAAAAGAAAATATATTCATTCTCGGTTGCATGTGTTATTTTCGTTAAAAAAAACACATTTTCGTGTGTATGTGTGTACACCTCATCTCACAAACATTTTTCCGTATGTAGAATAGCGTTTATTGTAGCCGGAGATACTGTCTTAGTATGTATTTTTTTTATTTTGTTGGCATATGAAACCTTAACTCGGCGACCGTGCCTGATAAGAAAGCTCGACGACTTATAGGAGGGGAGATTATGTCTGAAAATATTATCAACCTGCAATAAATACAGATTGTTCATAAAACCGCACACAATAAATATTAATTGTTTATTTTATCTTAATCTGGATATAAAAATAGATATATATGATCGATAATGCGATAGATATTTAAAAATATCGTTATAATTTTGAAATGCATTCTTATCGAATGTGTACGGATTTTAAGCATAATTACTAATATTTAAATTAAAAAAAAATGATGTAGTATCAGAAACTTGTTGGACCGAGTGTTGTTCACATCCGCGGTTCCCCTCCCCGCACCTCGGCTCCCTCCCCCCGTCCCCCCCAAGCCCCTCTCTTCGACGACGTGCCTGCCCGCCATTATATATTGCCTACAAGAGCAAATATTTAATCAGTGTTTCTGGTAAAAAGACATTATTATCTGTTAAGTGTGTGCATACATACACACTGCGTGACGTCAATGTTTGTGGCGACGGCGAAGACTCGTCGTGGTCTGGAATGTCTGCGACCCAGTGTCACGTACCCAGCGAGCTGGTTGCCAGGCGAGGTCCATGTGCCCGGAGACCATCGTCAAACAACTCTAAATATGGTCTTAAACCAACATCTTGGACCTGCGGTTTAAGCAAATCGGACCTAATTAAATCTCGATCCTAAATTATTCATTAAATTCGACAGCGCCGAATTGAAATATTACCATTCTATGGATTTTAGAAAATTAAAACAAATTAATTTCGTTAATCCTTAATTCAAAAATAAATAAATTGATTTTAAAAGCAATGATAAACTTTTATTTTTTTAAATATAATTATCAGTATTTCTGATTTTTAAACCGATTTATTGTTTTCGAGTCGTAATGGTTTAATATAATTTTCATAGGTTTAATATATTTATTATGATTATTAAATAATGATTTACTAGTCGTGTCTAAAATACTAATTTAAAAAAAAATACAAAACGAAGTTTTCATTGATTTATACTTATTTTTTTAATTTTATACTTTCAATATGAAAAGCATGTCTGAAACGCTCATATTTAGCCTAACTTTAAGCAGTCTTAAAAAATCTGTATTCGTCTCCTTAATGTTGGAAAAACGTCGCCCTTCCGTCCGACAAATTGATTTATACAGCCTACTAAATTAAAAAATATCGTTTATAATAATTAAAAGCGACATTAAGTGAATATAGTAAATATTAATTTATTAATATTAATAAATCATCATCTATCATAAATCTACATATGTAACCAACAATCATTAATAATAAATAATATTCTGCTTCTATTTGCGATAAATTATTTTTTTAATATAAAGATATATAGTTATATTTTATATTTATTATTATACATATCCTACACAATAAAATATTTATTATTTTATAAAATTAATATTTTACGTCCATATGACTTTTATACAGTCAGCCCTCCTATTGCGCCGGGACCATGTGTAAAAACCCGCCTTATAGAAGACTACGCAGTAATACAAAATTTCAAATTATTTTTTGTAAATTAGACGAAATCAACACATCAACGATTTTTTTCTTTAACATATTTTTAACGACGCTGTTCTGTTTTTAGTTCGTTCACACGCACACGTTATATTTTGTTGTCAAGTAAAGGGTAATGAACTTTATTTCGCTCGACACTGTATTAAATATTTACGAAAATACCATTTGATCTTGGAAATTTAGCATTTTGTATAAAACAACGCTATAGAAGCTCTGAGCACTATATAAAACTAGTGCATATGCCGCTCTATAGGAGGGAGCGCTATAGGAGTGTTAACCCATCCATCACGGTGGCTCGAAAACAATATGCTTTATAATTTGAATTTTAAAACAACAAATCAATATGACGCGTAAATAACAAGCTTCTCAGCGATGTCGACATCGTACCGGATGCGAGCGAGAAAAAACATCGCTTGCGTAGTATCAGCAAATATTTTTTTTTCGCAACTGCAGACAATAAAAAAATATTTATAATATTTATTCTTTAGACTTTTTAGACATATACAAAAAGTTTGTGACATGTAAGCTTTATATTAAAAGAGATATTCGAGAAAAATCAAAAATTTTGGGTACCCAATATAACCCCATCGGCACGGCTGGGTTAACTATATAATAAATACAAATGTATGGAAAATTTGGCTGCTACGATATACAGTAATACCCCCAATAGCGCGTGTTCCGATGACGCGTATTTCAAAATAAATCGCGGAATTCACCCCAATAACGCGGGCGCATTCTATTGATGCATAGCTCGAGCGTAAATTCTATGCCGTTTGGCTGTGTGTTGATCTCGCTCGCACATATCTATGTCCTCATGTGTGCGAGTGCGGTACATTTCTCACCATTCATGCCTGATGTAGACAATGAGCCACGGATATCTATGTGTATGTCGGCGATCGCATGCATAGCAACCGAATATTTCATTCATCAATTCATATTTTTTTTACATTGTTCTTAGTTATGGCTGATTTGTATTTTTTTTACAAAATTCCCGTAACCCTAAATTTAGTATGTGCTTCGTTATCCCGATAACGCGTTGTTCCAATAACGCGGTCCCAACATTCGCGTTATCGGGGGTTTTACTTTTTTTTGTTCGGCATTCATGCAAGGATTATTATAACTAATGTAATATAATTTTTGATTATTTTTAATTAATTAATTAAACAATACCGCAAAAATCTTTGATTAAAAATTTTATTTTAGCAATAAATTTAATACTATATTTAACACTTCTATAACGACATTCTAATTTTATTACGGAATGCCATTAAACATGTTTATAACTCTCTCTATGATTATTAGTTTATAGCATTATTAACGCCATTAATTTATATAGACATTTAGAATTATCTGGATATGCTATTTCATCTCTTTCATCTAAATCTATTAATATACGCTAGACATTACGGCTATGTAAAGATGGATCCATTAATTAAAATAGAGCATAAATTATTACTAATCATACAAATATTTAGATTTTATTTGTACGTAAAATAATCAGGAGCATTCATTTATTTAAATTTAAGATAACAAAGAGCGGAAAATTATTCGTCACTGGAGATAATCAGACAATATTTTGAATGAAATTAATATCTCTAGTCCGATAAGTCGTTTTCACCATTTTTTTTTTATTATTTATAAATATAATATTAACTTCTGAAACTCTCCAAACAGTAAAATTAAAATTTTTCACACTCCACAAATATTTATTTCATATCAATATGGAACAATATTTAAATTCGTTGGTGTTGTTTGACAAAGACAACGCTTATATTTATCGTTAAACACAAACAGTTAAATACAATTATTACTATAACACAATTAATTACTGCTGAGCGTCAGTTGTTTGTTGTGACTCGCATTTTCTTAAATTTTGTGATGTTGCACTTATCACAGAACACAATCGCAATGAGCAATGCTAATGTAATCACGACTTAGAATACAAGATAAAACTGTGACGCAAATCGAGACGACAATAAAACAGTAGAATTATTTAGAAATTCACTGTAGAGAATGCTGGTCCAGTGGCGGATGGTGACTCTTTGGGGCCTGATGCTAATTACGTTTCAGGCACCCCTAATTCTCATAAAATAACAAAAAATGACATATATGAAAACTGAACATAGGCGGATTAGATCATTCACAAACGTTGAATCCGAAGAAATAAGAAAGCGACCAATTTTAGAAAAAAAATATGTACTCTGTATATTTTTTTGGGGGCCAAGTAATTTCAGAATTTCGAGAAATTAGCCTTCTCCCAAAAATTTGCCTTAAGAGTTTAGTTGTTAGACGAGCTGTATGGGCAGCAGTGGCGTACGGTGGGTGTTGGTGTTGGGTGTGCTGTATGTGGGGGAAAAAATACTGTTTTTTTTGTAATAAATTTTATTATTATTTATATATTAAATCAATTCTTCGTTTTTGCGACATAAATTTTTCAATGACACTATCGAAGTGTCCTCTTTTCTTTTAGCTTAATGAGTATTTTTTTTCTACATTGATATTAGGCTTAGACCACATAGTCTTTCCTGACCTTGTGAGCCTCGGAGATCTTTGGAGAATAATAGATATGGTCAACAAAAAAGATTGGATTTAACTTCACAGCCTGTCAACCACTCAACTTTATCATATTTTAAAAATGAAAAATATCTAGTATATACATTTTTTTGTATCCTTGTGTTTACTAAATAAGTTTGGAAAAGGCAGGCGTGGTCTACCAATTGTAATAATATTTATCTTATCATCATAATTTCTATTCGAAAATGGAGTGTTCAAAATTTCGAAGTTCGAAGGCTCATTAAGATAACGATAGAATAAAATCTATAAATATTAAAATTAATACTTATTTATTGTTATTTATTATATGATAATATATAATAATTTGTTATATTATTGTTATCCAAATTAAAATGAAGTTACGTGTTTATAAAAAAATATGTAACACAAAAGCAATGCCCAAAGAATTTGAGATCGAGTAGACGAATGTGCTGCGAGTTGACAGCACGCGTCCGGCCGTTAAACTGCATACAAAAACATTAGTTTCGCTCGCTGAGACCCTACGCCCACATAGGTGACGGTACTGTATGCGGTTAGGCACGTTTGAGGTCGTGCAGCGGTCATAGCGAACGTCTTGCCCAATACATTCACGTGCGTATACGATATCCCGCCGTTTACAAAAAATACTTTAAATATTAAATATTCAAACCTTAAATATGTTTTTCATGATCTATATTTTGCGGGTGTGCGTCGCACACCTAGCACACTCTGAATATACGCCCCTAATGGGCAGTAGCATTATCTTGCTGCCATCATATCTCTGGCGTGTCCAAGACTGCAGGACGTACGAAATTCTCCAGCAAGTCTCGATACCTTTTTCCAGTGATGGTTAGTGCATTTCTGCCTCATCTTCAAAGAAGAAGGCCCAAAAACCCTTTCTGCAGTAACACCACACTAAACTGCTACTTTTACGAGATGCAGATAACGTTGGTGGATTATTCTTTGATTTTCTGTCCCCCGGAATCGCATATTTTGTTTGTTAACAAATCCGTTTAGGTGGAAGTGGGCCTCGTCGCCCATAATGAGATTGTGAATGAAATCGGCTTCTTGCCTTGCCAATTCTTGGATCTGGACAGCATATCCGATAATGTGCTGGCTTCAGTTCCTGCACTAGCTGTGTCTTTAACGGCTAGACATGCAGCATCCTTTGAAACCTCTGGAGCGATCTTCGGGACATCTCCAACTGCTGGGACCGCCTTCGAGTAGACATTGAAGGCTCTTCTTCAATGCTTCGGAGTACACGCTGAATATTGTCCTGTGACCTCCCTGAACGTGGCCTCCTAGCACATGGTAAATCACTAACAGACCCCTGAATTTGAAACCGCCGGAATAAACGAAGTATAGTTTGTTTATGTGGTGGTTTTCTGACCCCAAAATGACGAGTGTAGTCTCTTTGCATTAGCACATTTGATCGTTTGTTTTATATATAGCATTCGATTATTTGAACACGTTGCTCAGTCGTGAATAATTTGAAAAAATAATTGATTGTAGATATTTGTATTTTAAACGGTGTTGTGACTTTTCGGCCACCCTGTGCCTAGCCTCGTTGAAACAGATTCGATCGATGTTTAAAACTGCACAAAGATCTGTAATTGAATCACTAGACGCTCTTCAATTTTAATATTTTTTCTTTGTTATTAAAAAAATCAACTGAAGCTCACAAAAATGGTAAAACAAAACTGTTTTTTGTTCTTCATGTCTACGGGGCCCCCAACTCATCGGGGATTTGATGCTCCAGATTTTCATAATTTAAAATAAAATTAGTGCAAGAGTTTACGTTCTTCGTCTAAAAAAAACTTAGAGAAATTAAAGGGCGTATACGTGCGCAATATTTATATATGAGTTTCGAGTGTTTAGTTTAATTTGGCAGGGCCACACCCCAACCCCATTAACAATGGGGCTGCTCCCACAATGGTTGCGCGCTAACCGTTACAAATCGCTACTTTTTGATAAATTACACCGAGTTATATATTAATTTCGAACGATCGTTTCATTTCAATCTAGTAAAAATTTTCATTTTATTTCCAAAATACAATTTAACCATGCTCTCCTCGCTCTCCCCTAATTTTGACCCCGGGATATATGCATTTTATATGAGTTTCGTAGAATACACATGGGTCACGTGTCCGTTTAATATCCGAGCGCGGTTCCATGTTATTGGACGAAGACTACGGCCCCATAGAAAAACAATAACGACACGTGGTTTTTCCATTAAAAACCATTGTACAATTGTTATCCAATGGCCACTTGAACTAATGAAGAATTACATCCCAAATAATGTTATCGCATGTCCCGATTTATTATTAAAAATAATATTCTCAGGATCTATTGTGATATTTAGAAATTGGCCATGGACGATGATTCATCTATTGTATTAAAAAATGCATTAGATTCTCATTTTGTACGGGGGATACTTTCCAAAGAATATCGTGCAAACAAGGATAAGATGCACACACAAAATAGTGGGTAGGTTACATTATTAAAATCGATACTAATATCACATTTTCCGATACTTTCAGTACACTCCCGATTATTCGGGCTAATTGTGGGAAATTATTAATTTTTCTAGTCTTATTTTAAACGGCATGCTTTAATATTTAAAAATAATATTATTACTTATTTTTTTTATAATTGGTTTATTGGAATAATTGGTTTCGAAGATTTTCACGCAAGTCGAAAAAAAGCACAATATTTAGCATTTTTGCCAAAACATATGTTAGAATATGTGAATGTAAACTAGATCTATATATCTACACTCAAGAGAATATTATTTATTGGACATATTGCACATAACAGTGTTATTTGTCATTTAGCCCTTTTATTTTCTGCATAAATTAAAATGTAGCAAACAATATTATTATTCGCTATTTTTGTAACTTTCGCAGATTGTTCAGGATTTGGGTCTTGAGCTTCGAGTCCAACTAATCCATCCCGGATCATATTTAAACATTCACTCATCTTTGCAGTTTCAAATTGCTTATGTTTTTTAAATATATCCTATCTTTCTGAAAAAGTATCTTCTTTTCGCCGTCCTCAAGTTCCATCAATACATAGATGCTAATTTCCGCTGAATAACTGTTAATCAAACTAACGAAATCTTCTTCCTCTAGATTTGAATTTAATTCTTTGGTCATTTCAATATGATCTTGAATAACTACCACTTGAAAAAAAAATCGAGTAAGCCCGATATTGCGTAAGCCAGGGACTGACTGTATTAATATTATGTGTAAATTATTTTAATACTATCGTATATATTTTAATAAATAAAATTATAATCCGATAAAAAATCTGTCTGACCTCGAATGGGACTAACAGCAATTCCTTTGACATTATATATTGTAATCCAAAAGAAAGATTTTTTTGTATTGAATTGTTTATGTTTCATAAATAAATCTTCGAATGTGTCCAAATTTAGATCAATTCGATTGATTTTATTATATTACTCGTTAAAATATTACGACTATATTCGATTATTGGAGTATTGGAAAGCTATTGTATCTTGTGATTTCTTTATTATTTAAAAAAATATAAAACCCAACAAGATGTCGCAAAAACTATCCGCAAAAGAAATAAATTGGCCCTATTAGACTATAACGTGAATATGGACACAGTCTGCTTAAGAAAATCCCCCGAGTGGTATAAGATTTTTTTTCCGGCTATTAGACATGGCCTCGCATTTTCTTTGTTTTATCGAATAAAAACAGAGAAAAATCTTTAATTTAAAAATTTAATTTACTAACTATAATTACGTATTTGCAATTATATATTTTTTTAAATGTGGAGAACCACTGATATTCTTTAATTATTAAAAAAAATTCAACCAAACGTAAAAAAACCTTTTTTTTTAAATATAGTAGTTTGGAATTAACTCTTTATATTGACTAATCAAAGGATTACGAAAATCTTTAATTTTGTTTTGCATACAAGAATCTTTTCCCAAGTTATTATATCCTTATATTTGTATCTACATTGATCGATATAATAAAGTGTCAAGAGTAGTCAGTGTTGTGTTGCGACTAATACGATTGATAATTTCTACGTCTTCACTCGGATCCTCCATTCTCTTTCTTTCTTGGTTTAGATTGAAAATAATAACCGCATCGCTTATACGTTAGATTTTTGAAATTCATGAATCAATATTTTCTTTATTGACATTTTTAAAGCCTTGCAAATTTTTCATTAGCTTACATATTTCAGACATTTCGTTTGTTTCACGCTCTGTGGGATCCTAAAATAATCTTTTTACATCAGGGAAAATTTTCCACCACGATCGAACGTGTGTTATTGAATTTATTTTGTATCACGGTATCAAAGAGTTACTCCTTTTTAGCATTAAATCAAAATGTCTTCTTCGTTCCATAGGATATCTTGAAATTACAAAGGATATCTTGAGATTTTTTATCAACAGGCTTTACACACTAAATAACGACGCTTTACGAGATCCTGGCCTCTATAAATGTATTAACAGAGGCACTGATTATGGCATAAATAGGCACACGTCTGTGCATATTTATTGAAAAATAATTATTTGTTTAATTAAAATTTTAAAAGCGTTTATTTGATTTGCAAAAGGGTTAATTTGAAATTAAACCGGGTTTATTTTTAAGTAAAAAACCTGTATGTAAGGCAATAATCTCATAATTTCGCTATATTTCTCTCTTAAAGTTGTGTACAGGGATGACATAGTTATATTGTTAAAATTTTTAGGACGTTTTCGTTTTCCAAAAAAATCAAGAACTTTCTTTCATAGAGATTTTATAACAATATACAGTTCATTTTTTTAAACCTTAACAAAATCTTTGCTCTTCTTTTGATATAAAAGAAAATTAATGCGAGATTTTTTTTTAAATTATGGTTGCTACAAATAAAATTATAAAAAAAAATCTTTCCACCACATTATACAGTTAAACTAATTTTAATAATTTCATTAGGAAATTGTACAAAATTGACAAGATGTTGAATTAAAAAAAAATATATCTACAAGTTTTTTACTACAAATATATCCTTTTTCAATTCAAATTAACCCCTTTGCAAATGAAATTTGTTTATTTTAATTGAAAAAGGGTGAATTTGAAATGCAAAATGGTTAATTAGAAGTGAAAATCTTCTATATCTGACTAAAGCATACATCCGAAAATGGATTTATACCCACCCCTCTCGAAAATACCGAATCATCTAATGACAGCATTGCTTATATTGGTAATCTCTTACTTTTGGAACTTATTTAGTTTTATTTATCTAATATTCAAAGATCGTTCTATCCATCTTTGCCACTTTCTGACTGTAAAAATCAATAGAAAAATGTTTGTTTTTAGTTTTGGTTTGATCTTGAGTCATTCTAATCACCAACAGTGTAATTTTAAGTTCAGGTTACGTTCGCGAACGGTTTATACCTTCGATTTAGATTTTCCATTTTCGAATCATTATATATTTTTTTTAATATAAATTGAATTTATGAACAGATAATCCGCATACCGGATAATCCGTACCCGGATAATCGTATTCATATTTTTTAGATACAAATAGTGGGAGAAAATACGAAAAATATATTCTTTTAAAAATATTCTATAAAAAATAATTTAAGAAAGTTTAATGAATAAATAGGTAATATATTACAATTTTAAATCTCCTGGTGCCTCTCGGCGCATCTAATTTTCCGACGGCTGTGTGCGCCGCACAATCTGGCCATATGGACGGCACACCCCTGTATAGATTCTAACATACATTAAAAATATGTCAAATAAACTATATCCATTAATTATATAAACTAGGAAAAAATGATACGTTCCATTTTCTTGAGCCATGTTATTTAAAAATTGTGCAAAAATTTAGTGTGTTACGAAATTAATTTACATCGATATAACAATTATGAAAAATAATATTACATATATTTTTAAGAAAAAAAATGAAGAAACTTCACAATAAAATGATAATTCATAATATTTTTTTTAAATAAATATTCCGCAATACCACACTTTGTGTATTATATTGCAGGATAAATTCGCATTGAATAGAGAGAAAAAAATATTAAGCCGATTTGCGTGGATTTCGAGTGGTTTTTGTCATTTGCACAAATATGTGTCAAAATGACAGATCCACTGTATTGCGATGACGAGAGATAGGAATGTGCGTGTCATATCTGTCAAGTATTTGGTGCAGATTTATTTTTAGTGCACACACTTGAAACACAATTTCACACCATTCGTATTTAGCGCCTAATGCAATCAATCGAACGCAGGACGAATCGCGTTAATGCAACCTAAATAATTATTTATTATTTATTAAATTGGTTCATTAAATAATTAATGTGAATTTTTTAAACATTCGATCGTTGTTGTTCATATTTGCACAACTGTTGTTTATGGTCTGAAGCGTAGCGTCAACAAAATGTTTGCTGAAAACTTGTGCCATTAAGACAACAGGGCAATTTCGATTTTAAATGTTTCGTTCGGATCCGTCTCTCAGGTTGTACACGTGTAAAAAATTGGATTGGAACGCTTTATTGTCGAGTTTTGTAATGTGTTTGTACACACGCCACACAAAAAATGGGAATATGGCGAGTTACGTCATGTTTTTGAAGTTTGGACAATGGAGTCCTCACTCCGCCGCACTATGTACTTGTGGGCAACGCCTGCGACGTCTGTCCGCCACAATGGCAACGACACGCACCTCTATTGTGGAGACAAAGTAACATTTTTGTGGTGCTCGAGTGTCCTACATCACGCCGTGACGGACTCCCTCCGAGCCAGGGATCGTAAACCGTGGCCTAGTTCGGATTTATGTCTCTGCTAATATAGAACGTACGTCAATTTGTTTCACTATTGGACCCCTGTGGAACATAAATGGAACAAAAACATCCTAATCGAAAATCAATTCTGCAGAAGATGGCAACATATGAAAAACATCTATTTATTTTACAACATTTGCCATGATTTAGCATTTTTGGATTTATTTGTAAATAAATAAATTGAAATATTAACCTAAAAAAGCTATTTTCTTTCGATTTATTTCAGAAACGATATATATCAGGTCTTATATTAATGTTTCGCATCACAGGATTTTTTCTGGATTTTTTCCATATACAATAATTTAAATGTAATCATGTAAAACTGTAATACAGTATCTCGAACACCATTAGCTTGAAATTAACCAAAATTTTGACCATGAAATAGTTCATGCAAAAACTGTTTGCTATCTCGAGTCAAGTCCGATTTACGAAATAAATTTCCGGTCTATTGAGCCATTTTCTCGAAAAAATACTAATAGCTAACTTTTTTCAGGCGTATTTATTCGCGATATATTTTCTTTAAATTCCATGAAAATTGTTGATTAATTATTAATCTCATTTATTTTATTTAATACCATTTTATGTTGCACTTAATTTTAGATCAAGTTGCGTTATTATAGAGATATTTCTAAAGTTTTCGAATTATTGGTTGCCAGATATTTCGAAATGAATTTTTTGGCGTCCCTTCAATTTCATGATATAGTAGTTTTACTGAATAATTTTAAAATACTATATTTTCTATACACTAGTGTGTTACAAGTAAATAGACGCTCTATATTTCAAACGATATATTTTTCGATTTTTTAGTTAAAAAAATCATGAACATGTTTTTATTGCTGGGTCCTCATGATTTTTTGTGCATATTTATCTGTAAAACATGAAAAACGTTTTCGATTGGTTTATATGTGGATATTGTCCAGGATAAGGTAAAATAAGGAGACTGGTCGCCTTTCTAAGAAGTTGTTTTACGGAACTTATGGCGAGGATCTTCTAAAAACACAATGGCCCGCCGATAACGTATGTGTGCAGAACTACAATGGTGAGCTAAAAAAGGGGAAAAACTTATATTATTATATATTATGTCGATTTTAGGAAATGTAATTCATGTTAGTAAATTATTGTTTTATATTTTTACAATTTTTCTATTTGTTGCCCCTAATTTTCCGGGGGCTGTGTGCGCCGCAAAATCTGACCATTTGGACGGCGCCCCCTGAATAAATGTGAATAGATTTTTTTTCAGTTATTTTGTCAAACAATGGGATTAGTTCATCTTCTCACACAGCATTAAGTTTTTCAGAATATAAAATCCCATCACAGAATATAACATTCCAAATTGCACCCCAAATTATAAAAAATATTTCTCCAAATTTCACGGTACTATAGAAAAATAAGAAGTATCAGCTCTCCTCAGAAATATATACATGTTTCTAAAAAGTCTTCAGTTGCTATATTTAACAGTTGGTTCAATTGTAGCGGCGTTGTTTTTGGAACTTGTGCAATAGAGATTTTTTTTGCAACCCCTTTTATGAAGCCCTTTACTATGGATTTTTATGTCACGGACCACCGTTTGTACCACCAATATTTTTTTCTATTTGTGGGTTCTTTCTCTCTCCAGACCTTTCGGAAATGCATCTGATTATTAATTCTAACTGAAGAAGAGTCCTGGCTACCTAAAAAAGAGCTAAAGAGCTGTTAGAGCGGGAACCAACTGATGCATTTAAGTCACAAAACCGATATTTTCGCTATTTATTTACTTCTGACATACTAGTGTACATATCTGTTTTTTCTTATTAATGACTGAAAATACGATCATTCTGAAAAACCTGCTTTTGTCTTACATTGATGAAATCACGGATATTAGTGCGATGGATCTGTATGTTGAAGGGTTTAGCTTTATTTCGACCTACATGTTGACTTTTTCCGTTTAGCAGCGATGATGACGATGATGACGATGACCATTTAATGCTCGGAATTTCTATTATTTATTAGCTGTATTGGTTTAAAAATTTAGGTCATCATAATAAAAAGATTTTTCAATTAAAATTAGTAATTTTTTTATTATAATATTTACAGCTTTTCATAAAATACAGCCAGCAACTAATTTCCACAAACCTTTTTATGACAAATTGTACAGTGGACCTATTTATATTGTCTTTATGCCCAATTTAACCCATCTATCACGGCGGCTCGAAGACGACCGCGTCGTCCGAAGGGGTCTCTCGGAGACCCCAAGCATTCAGTTAATTAAAAAAAAATGGATTATTCTAAGAATAAAAATAGTTATTCATATTATTTTTCATAATTTGGTCGATATTTTGGATTTTTTAACTAATCGCACGTTTCACTCTCGCTCGGCATATTGTCCCGGATGCGAGCGAGAAAAAACATCGCGCCCATGGCAATAGCAGCATGTTTTAAAATTGCAGACATTAAAAGACAATGATTATTTATAATATTTATTCTTTAGACTATTTTAGACAAATACAATTAAGTTAATCGAGAAAAACTTGCGATCCCTAAATCGGCATTGTTACAATACAATACTTAATTTGCGTCAAAAAATTTAATTTAATTTAAACAATAACAAAAATAAATTTATATAAATAATATAATAGTACAAAAACGGATGTTCTAATGGAAGAACAAATAAAAAAAATATTTTGTGCATTGTGCTGGACAGGCTCGCAAAATTTATTGGCGCGTAAAATAAAAGGAAAGTCGGTAGTAGAATATTATACACAATAGCAATAAATGCAGAAGAGATCTCAGAAATTGATTTTAATTTTCAAAATGTTAAACAAAGCTGTACCACTATAAAGATAAGTTTCGGAAGCTCTCTAGTTGAATTAGGTTATATTTATTCAGGATGTGATGGATTTAAGCATAAGGAATGAAACACAATTGTCACTGATATTTTTGCAGAGTTTGCTTTGGTTCAATAAATATGTTAAAAAACAAAGGAGAGAATTGAAAATTAAATTAATTTTCCAAACAGCCAAATCAACCGAAGTATAGTCCAATGGAAAAATTGTCATTATCATTGATGAAGCATCGTTGACAAAGAGGAATCATCGACAACACCCGCATTCCAAATACATTATCAACAATAAACTAAATATTTGTTTAAAATTTGAATAGCGCTATCGTTTCCAAATTATGCCCTTTTGTCTCCGAATCAAATTTTATCCTCATCGTCCGATTAGACTTTAACAATAAACAATGATTTCGAGTAGATCAAGCCAATATTGAAACGATGATGCTAAGCAATCATTGACTCAGTGGTTCCCATTAGTATCGCACAGGTCAGACATCGGCCGTACAAAAAAAAATATTAATAAACTATTTACTCGGCTTCTAGTGGCCATCTATCTACAACTGCGATAGATCCAACACAAATATTTTGATTGCGAATTTTGGAATGGCTCGACTTTTTTAATGAAGTGCCCTCTACATCAAAATATTGGCAAACAGCTGCGAATGTTTGCACTGGCGGCCTAATAGCCAAATATGTACAGGCAAACAGGATAAATAACTTTGATAGAGATTATACTCAAGTGGTCGATTTTTAAGAATGAACTGCGGATAATTCAACAAACCATTTTCCTTATCAAAAATATTATATATATAT
Organism: Philopotamus ludificatus; assembly: GCA_022495035.1. Lineage (NCBI taxonomy): Eukaryota > Metazoa > Arthropoda > Insecta > Trichoptera > Philopotamidae > Philopotamus > Philopotamus ludificatus. The sequence continues at coordinate 13,133 of JAGXCT010036049.1, read as the reverse complement.
GGTCTATATTCTACTGATATCCCGGATGGGCAGACCGAGCTATAAGTATCGCACTTATCTCCACACGCTGGCCAAAAACAAGTGCCGGCAAGCATTTTAACGACACAATAATTTTGCTGAACGGCAACCGCCATAAAGCATGGTGCCCACCCCTGGATTAGCAGCCTGTTAATTAAACCCTTGTTTATCTCCATAAACCAGGTTGATTATACGAGTTTTATTCAAATAAGTTGGGCAAGGCGTGCGGTCGGTAGGGGGTGGCCCTACTAGGAGCTGCAGGTACCTACTCTGTACCGCATTGCGCTACTTGTTTATCTTATACGTGCAATATCATATGTGGAAGAGGAGGGGGATTTATGTACATATATAAAACATATGTGTATATGCAAGAAATTCGTTCCGAGCCCCCCCCCCCCTCTTTGGGCAAGTTAATTTTTCAGAAGGTTTTCGGTATAAATTTTGCAGAGAATATTTTAATAATTTATTCCAATCTTCATCCGAAGCTTGGTGGAAATATGGCTTATGAACGAAAGATTAAATCTTAAAACCAAAATCTAAATACATAACTTATCGCTTTACTTTTTTTAACTAAGATATATAAATGGGTATTAGTATTTCATTCATTTTAAAGTAAATCTTTTTGCAATAAATATAATTTTTCCAAATAGAAATCCATGTTTTTAATTAGCGTACAGTATATTTGTTCCTATTTATTTTGTGAATAAACATAATTCTAAAATATATTTATATAAATAGTATATACCAGGGGTGAGCAATCTGCGGCCCGCGCGCCGCATGCGGCCCGCCACACCCCAAGTTTTGATTTTTCTCGAATAACTCTATTAACCTTTTCCACTCTGTGGAAAGAGTGGAAAAAGTCCAGACGTATTGGCCTAAAAGATTTTTTAGCAAACAAAATGTACCACATTTTTAATTAATTTATTTAAAAAAATAAATTAGTGTGTGGAAATGGTTAATATAACTCTTATATATCACAAACATTTTTTATTTGTCTAAAAAAGTCCAACAAATAAATATTATAAGTAATCATTGACCTTTATTGTCCATAATTGCGAAAAAAAAATTAAAACCACAATACTCGATTCTGTAGCCACGTTTCGTAGCCAATGTTTTTCTCGCTCGCATCCAGTACGATGTTCCAAGAGCGATTGAAACGTACACTAGTGACATGTGCCGTAAGAATTTGTCTATCGTCGGGGGTGCGTGTCATTTACGCGTCATATTAATTACTAAAAAAATCCAAAACATCGACCAAATTTTGTACATATGAATAACTATAATTATTCTTCGAATAATCCATTTCTTAGAAAAATACTATCAATACCTTGACTTGAAATGCTTGGGGTCTATTTTTTATGATAAATAGACCCCCTTCGTTCTACACGGATGGTTTCAAGCCGCCATGACAGATCGGTTAATAAGTGTTTTATTTCTGTATTTTTTATACGAGGTTTATTTTCTTAATATTGAGAATATATGATGAATATTATTCAGTATTTGTATTATCATAAGTTTCTTACATGCGGCCCGCACAACATTTTTAAATTAGTAGCTGGCCCCTTTGTTAAACAAAGGTTGCGCATCCCTGATTGACATTTTTCATCTGCGTTTTATTTATTTTTATTATTCAGTGAATTCGAACAATCTTAACCAGTAACGGGTCAACAGTATTAGGCGCCTGTGTGCAGAACACAGGCACAATATTTAATTATCGCCCCCTTGTACGTGTGGTGTGCTTGGAAATACAAACTACGGGCAATTACGTATAGATTCTATATATTATTTAAGAAATAATTCATTTAATAAATTGTTATTTTATGTTTTGGAATTTTTCACTCTTGGCGCTCTAACTTTCTGGCGCCTGTGTGCGTCACACAATCTGATCATATGGACGGCGCGTCCCTAATCTTAATGAGGTAATAATCTAACACTGCCATGTTTGGTGAATACAGAAGACACGAAAGTACTTCCCATTTTATTTTTTTCGTTGGTGATTATGGTTTTGTAGGGACTTTTAGTTTCTATTGAATAAATTCTATATTTTTCTTTGAACTGATTTTATGAAAGTAATTGTCGATAATACACTTCAGCAGTGATGATTTTCCTTATTGTCCATAGTGAATATCTCCACCAAATGCATAAAACAACCCTTTGGAGTGTTAATCCTGGATTTATGGTTGGAACTGGTATTCGTTTTTCGGAAAGTCATTGCTCTTTTTTTTCCATTTATCGTATTTCAAAATAATTTCATTTTTTAAACAAAAACATGCAAGCGTTCTTCCTTTATTATTTTTGATTTAGAAGCGTCTTGTCGGTACCAATCATCCGATTAAGATCGATTAAGTTTTTATTCAGAAATATTCCATAAATCTCATTGATGGTTTTTGCACCTTTATACCTAACAACACACTTGTGGATCTAAAAATACATATTTAAAATTACATTATTACGAATAAAAATAAAAATATTTAAATGTCAAATCTCTTAACCTTATATAACTCTTAACTGCGATTGAGGAAATTCAAATTCAATTGGCGTCACATAAATTCCAGTTGTTGCGTAATTTTAAATCTCATCCGCTGTTTTCGATAAAAAATATCAGTCAAGGTAACGTGAGCCGATATTTCCAAGAATCGCATTTTTTTTTATATATAATTCACAACGCCTTCGATCTCGAACTACATACGTCTCGCAGTGTCAACATAACCGCAACACCCGATTCGGCAATAACTCTTTAGAGACGAAAGTCAGATTGCACAGATAAAACCTCCGGCGGGGGGGCGAGATTTGAGGTCGAAGGGAGGGACACGACATAAAAGGGAGCCCCCGGGGGCCACAATGGGACCAGTGATTCCAGGACCACTTGCAGGGGTGCAGGGGTTCAAACGGATCGGGCCAGGTGTTTGAAAACCGCCGCACCGGTCTTGTGAGGGCATGTCACACGTCAGTGGGCACAGCCCCCGGAATTGGTTGGGCCGGGATTGTAGCCCTCGGGCCGGGGGCGGTTTTTCAATAAACGAAGATTATGAAGATTTGCACTCTCGAGAGTCCTTCATGTCGGCATGTTCCAGTTTTAGGACGATGATCGTTTGATGTGTGATGGGGTGACTTAAATATCCCACTTTGGCATTGGATACGGTCTATTAGTTTGTGGTATATTATCGAAGACACGTTCAAATCATACTAGATTTAATTAACTACAACTATATCGACTGTTAAAACAATCATTGTCAATAATTCATAATATATTAGTATTAAAAATTCAGTCGCCCCATCTCTAGTACGGGACCAGCGTCATACCATGTGAATAGTACTTGAGTGGTTAAGTGTCTAAAGCACTGAGTATCGATGTCACATAAAGGACCCCCATTTTTTTGATAATATAAACTAAAAACTTGTGAAAGATGAAAAACAATAATAAATTCTTCACATTGTAATTCCATACAAATGGAAAAATAATTATTCTTTTTTTAATTAACAATTATAATTATTGGCCATGCCGATGTCCCATTTTTTTTGTATATGTCTAAAAAAGTCTAAAGCATCAGAATTATAAATAATCATTGACCTTTATTGCCGGCAATTGCGAAATAAATACAATATTTGCTGCTGTTGCCAGGCGTGCGATGTTTTTTCTCGCTCACATCCGGTACGATGTTCCAAGTGCGAGTGAGTCGTATACTAGTGAAACGGCGGTGGGACATCGTCGAGCGTCATTTACGGGTCATATTGGTTGGTAGAAAAATCCAAAATATCGACGAAATTATGAAGCATATCATGAATAACTATTTTTTTGTTTAAAAAAATTCAAAATTTTCCATTATAAATATACCCCCTTCGAACGACGCGGTTGGTTTCAAGCCGCCGTGACGGATCGGTTAATTATCGCATAAATTCAGCTTCATCCAATTAGAAGTGAAGAGTGGCTGAAAAAAAATCTCTAATGCTATTTACAGAATCTGAATGTGTATAATATTATTATTGACTTCAACTGTACCGTAATTATTAATGGCATCCATTATTTTACAAAAACAGATAGATAAGAACAGGGGCGGCTCGATATTAGGGGCAACCGGGACACTGCCCCACACACATTTCTCTTAATCAAAAAATCATAATTTCCCAAAATATGCGAACATTCTTGTATCCGCCCTAGTCATGTGGTCGTTAGCTTTGACGCGAACGACTGATGTTGTTTGGCTAGGTATTGGAGGTAAAGGGAAAAGTTTCGTATCACCGTATACAGAAGGTCGCTTTTCGTTTGCTGCGTATAGCTCTGTTTGGGGCAGACCTGTATATGCCCCGCTGGTCTATATTTTCTAATGGATTTGAAAAATAAACGACACCGTCAACGTTTTTGAACTAATAGTCTAATTTTCGACAAGAGTTCAAATAAATTAATAAATAAGTATTAATAAAAATGATTTCTATTTGGTTTTATGTAAAGAAAACATATTTTAGTTTAATTTCGCAATGATAATTCTAATAAAAATATATACAGTTCATTTTTTTCGCACTTCACCTTTAGCATGCTCCAACTGTTTTTAAAGTCACAAGCCGCCCCTGGTTAAGAACCCCTTAATTGTAAATCAGTCATTAATTCTTGATCATGAATGCAATAAACACAACCTGGAGTTTTTTTTAAATAGATACTGTAATAATCTTAAGTTCAGACAACGTACGATGGACGTTGATCCACAATATCATCTAGAAAAAAAATTCCAAGGTCAATGAGTCAAGAGCTTGTTATTGCATCAACACATTTTATCCGAAAAAAAACAATGAATCAATACAAATAAACAGCGTCAGCATGATATTACATTTGCGGAACTTATTTATGACTCAGTCAAAAAATAATTTTAATTAGGTCACTTATCGTTGATTAAGCTAATATGTTAATTAAAATCCTGTATATGGTCTTATCAGTTTGATTATGATTATTTTTATGGCATGTTTCATGTTATCATCTTGAATTACCTCATTTTTTCGTTGTGGAATGCGACGAGTACCGATGACTCATAATAGTGTCTTACGTTCTCGTGGGTTTTCCACAAGATATCTATGAGGCATGACCAACGATGATGTTCAAACTTTCCATTTGTCGGCCATGTACTTTTTTTTATTAAATAATAAGTATGAAACTCTTATATGAAAGAAGTGCACAAACGCAAATTAACATAATCGCACTCTCGACGATATCGCTCGGACAGAGGTCACACTCGTGACACATCGTGTGTCCTTCGGGTTGGCCGATCGTAAATTGAAAACGGCGATGAATATCTCAATTAACCAGACGAGTTATAGCCGCTGGCAACACTGAAATGCAGCACAAGTGGGGGAGCGGTCCCCCCCGCACAATTAGCGGACATATTTTCTCCGCTGGCAATAAATAAGTCTCGTTACGTGTGAGGTTAGAGCCGTGTTGGACATTTACCGCTGTTGCACCCTTCGGGGGGCGAATCTCCCCATGAATTTGTCAGATCGACACAAAAACACCCCCGTTTAAAACCAACAATACGACATAACATTCAATGTTAATGCAGCATTTAATTTGAGGGCTCGGATCGTTCGACATAAGCCCTTTCAGTTCCGGCGGTTGTTTTGAAATGCAGTTGAATCTTTTTGTATTCAAATGCTAAATCATTGCGCTTTTGTATTTATCAATTATAATACCACAGGGTTACAGAAAAATATATATTATTTAATATTATGATAAAAATCTTTTAACCCTTTGATTAGCAAGCTTTCGAACACATATTTAGGTCCGGAATGAGTTTTTAAATAATCAAAATATTTTTTTTTTATTTTATAATAATTATTATAACCACTATTTGCTATGAACTATAAAAAACGAATAATTTTATTTTCGAAATGGTGTCAGACGGCTCGTGTACGGCAGACCTGGGCAAACTTTTTAACTGAAGGGCCGCACTAGTATTTTTAAAACTATGTACGGCCGTAAATAAAAAACATTTTTTATCGTTACGACATAAAAATTACATATTTTTATAATTATATATTGTACTAATTTAATCAGACGAATGAAATTAAATGATCTATTAAAAACTACGTGAGCTTAAGGCGAATATTTTAGATACCCAAGCATTTCAAGTCAAGATATTGATGAATTCTTTAGAAATACTTTGACATTTTTTCTTAAATAGATTATTCTAACAGTAAAAATAATTATTCATAATATTTTGGATTTATTAATTAATATGACAACGCTCTAAGCGATGTCTCGCCGCAGATTGAGCTCTTGCATCACGTGTCACTGTCGTAAGTTTCACTCGCACTCGGCACATCGTACCGGATGCGAGCGAATATTTTAGTTTTATTGCGCAATTGCGAACAATAAAGGTAATTATTATTTATTATATTTATATAAGACAAATACAAAAGTCAGTGACATGGAGGATTTATATTAAATAAATAAATATATATTTTGAGATTTTTGTATGAACTTGAATCCAAGATAAGACAAGTAAAATAAATCCCGTATTTCCTAGATTTAAATCTAATTTAATAAATAAAACCCAGGACTATTTATATAATTATAGATGATGAACATGATTTTAAGGTCGTTTTTTAGAAAACAGCTGTTATGATACTTTTGGTACTTCTTTAAATTGTGTGTTTTTCTCTCTTGTCGCTGTTTTTCTCAGACATGATTTTATTACAGCAGAGGTTAATTAATTTCGAACATTTTTCAATAACTTTGATCAGTTTATTGCTCTCATTTTTTTAATAGAAAATTTTTACAATCCCCTAAATATTTTTTCCATTATATCCAACTTTAATATTTCAAATTTAAATTGTAGGAGTTAGACCAGTTTTATACAGCTATATTAGAAACTGCACTAAAATATGAAAATCAATTAGGATATATTTAATTTAATTAACATTTGTAAGCATTAAAAATGTAATGAAAAATCAAAACTATTATTTTGCAACATAAAAGAATATTCCATGAAATTTTTTACTAGTTTTGTAAAACTTCAAATGAAACATATTGATCAAATATATGCCAATAAGGATGATAAGTCTTAGATTTAAGTTAGTTGAGAACGAAAAATAAAATGAAATGCATGATTTACAAGAAAACTGTTACTAAAATATACTATTTGAAACGTATAGAGCGAATTGTGAATCATCTACTATCTATGATGTTATGAAGATGTATGATATCTCAGTTTGTGACCTCTACAGGAAGTCAATGGTATGGTGAATGTCATTTAAAAATAAATATTATTTTTCTCAAGCAATTTTAATCAATTCTTTGTCATTTGCCATCTGGTCGAGGTTTCAAATTTATTAAAATAGTAATATTTTATTTATGCAATAATTTATTGGTATAATAATTTGTCTAATTTTTCGCTTTTAAGTAATCCTTATCAAACATTAATACATCATACAGTTGGACCATTTTTTTCCAATCTTCAAAGCAATTCTGGAACTCAATTTTCGGTTTGGCGCTTACTTGCTTCGGCAAAATTGTCTTATTCTTAATTTTCTTAATCTTAAATGTTGGTAATACGTCGCTTGTCGTGTTAAAAGAAGTAGCAGTGGTTCATGTCTGAAAAACAAGGATGATGTTGTATTTGAAAAACAAGGACTGTTTTTAGCTAAATAATCATTTTACATTTTTTCACAATTAAAAAATCGGCAAGCTCACAAAAACATGCCAAAGCTTTTCAACGACCAACAATAAACTAAGCATCAAGTATGGCCACCAATGTCATGATACGTCAAGGACGAATTTACCAATACAACAACAACATAAATTGCCTACAAAATTATTTATATGTATATTATTTAATTAAGATACATTTATGATATTTAAAATATATATTATTATTAAAATAAAAAATATTTATCATTTCTTAAGATTGCAAATGTATATATCTTGTATACATATATTTTTATGATGCATTCTTGGAAAGTCCCTGTACTTCCGTTGCGGGATGGCCGTTTGGTAAAAAATCGTCACCAAAACGTCATAAGTTATATGTCGCTTTTATTCCATTGATGCTGTCTTCATTTGACATATTTCCCGAATGTATAGGTGCGAAATGTTGTACAAATTTACATTATGTATAAAACTACAAACCAAACTAAATAAAGCCCATTTTTTTCTGCAACAAATGAGCGGGGCGGATATGTGTACAAATATTTATTTCCGAGCGAAAGCCTTTGCCCGACAATATTTATTTTTATATGACAATATGTTTTGAAATGACTTTGAAAATAATATCTATATTGAAATGACGGACAATGGACATCCAAATGCATATTTTTTGCAAGGGGGAGGACATCATACCGCGCAATAATGTGTCGGAATGCTCTACAGATGTAAAGTATTCGATATAATTTAAATTATAAAATTTAAAAAATGTCGTTATTGAAAAAGTCAAATGTGCGAGCATGTCCATTCAATATTCCCGCCCCTCGCTTAAATCACTGTCTCTCAAAAGTTTTACCTAAGGTTAAATCCGACGATTTATTGCATCATTTATAAATCGATATCCTCAAAACGGATTTCGCATAATGGTCCCATAGATTGCGCGGTGCCACATTACAAATGTTTCGCCAAAAGTCACAATGCTGTACCGGAAGTTTCCATTACGGCATTCTGTCGACGACAATGGGGCTCCATTGTGGTGCCCTATTGCCCTTTTGGGGATCGCTATTGCCGGGGATAGTCCGTGAAATCGGTTCGAGCCTTTCAGATCGAGGAAACCCCATAATCGTGGGCGTAAGCCCCTGTGACAAATTGCATAATGATGGTATGCTTCACACTTACACGCCCTAATGCTGGGAAATCCATAGATCTTTTTTATTCATTATACTAATACCCTTTTGAAAAAATGTTAACAAATATTTTTTTAATAAAAATGGTTTCGTTTAAGGGGTTTTCGAAAAGTAAAGCATTATTTATGCATGTCGCTTTAGAGTAAATTTTTTTACAATTTAAACGTTTACGAGTTTCATAAAAAAACTAATGCAACTGTTGAGAGGGTAGTAAATTTGGAAAATGTAAAATGTAAAAATAGTAAATTCGACCAAATTTATTATACTAATAGCCGATACTTTCGGATACCCGAAGTAGTCGGAAGAACAATTAAAAATAATTGGCAAGATTCATAAACAGGTGCTGACAGCAAATCTGTAAGGATTCGAATGTGCCAAGAATTAATGAAATTAGAGGAAAAATTAATAGTAGATTAGTAAGTGGGTTATGCACTCGAACTAATGATGCAATAACAATGGCTTTCTAAAGAGCCGACAACACAAAAACTGAACCTAACACTCAAAAAGGTACTTTAGTCTAAATGATATAAATACTAAACGATATAAATATTGCCAGAAAATAATGGCACAATTCTATTGTGATAAATTGGAACGATTAAAATATGCAATTAATTGAAAATGACCCAGAATATTCAATGGAGAAAACATATTTTTTAACAAAATAATGCGAGACCTCATACATCTAAATTACTCGGGATAAATTAATGTTATACGAATGGTATATAATTTATACATCCAACTTATTAATTTAATCTCGTTCCATCAGATAACCATTTATTTAGATCAATGCAGCACTTTTATCTGACAACAATTTTAAGAATATCGATAAAGTGAAAACGATTCTATGTCTCTTTTCCATATAAATCAAAAGATTTTAATGCAGATGGCATATTAAAATTACTAGAGAGAAGAAGAGTTGTAGTTATCAAGGGAGATTATATAATTAATATCTGATATAATAAGTTGTCTTTTTATTTATTTTATTTTAAAGACAATGCGTGATTGGCATTACAGAATAACCCAGGTCCGCCAATCACGCATAAAAACATAAATAGAATAGTCAGAAAAAAAAACAAAATACATAATTTAAGATATAAAATAATATAAAATAAAAAAAAGTAAAAAATATTGAAATAAAGAAAATAATGTGTAAATAAAGATAAAAATTACTATATGTTAAAAAGGAAAAAAAAAAAACAAAACCGTCATTAGTTGGTCCGTTATATGGAAATTATGAAATCATACAAAAGATCAACGAAATGGCGATATTGACTTCAAATAAATCCATATTCGGCCAAGTGGTTAAGTAGAGTGATAGCTCTGGTTACCGGAGAGTCCCTGAGAGCACCTGTCCTCGCATTTGGCGGAAGAAAAAGCATACGCGAACGAGCTCGATGGTAGTGAGGTGGCGCCCATAAGGGCAACTCGCACAGTACAAGGGGGTTATGTACTGCGCCAACCAACAGCTGAAGAAGTGCTTTGCCAAGTAAATCGACCTTCTTTTTTCGAGGGATACATACCCATTTATTTAAAAATACGACATTTTCGTATAGTACTCCTTATTTAAAATATAAGAAAAATATTATTTATTCGTATTTCTAAATATTAGTGGTTAACTAATCTAAAAAATATCTTGGTTTTCTGATTATGTTAGTTTTTCAGAGCATAATCTATCTATGGATTCGCAGAAAAAATATAAATTTATTAAAAGAGATATTTATTGGGAAAATTAATAAGAAGCATCTATAGGGTTTGATCTGATATCCGATTCAATAAAAGACATTAATTTTTTTAAACGAATTGAAAAATAATTTGGTTGAAGTTGATTGCTAAAATATTTTTTGGGCTTTAAAATAATTAATGTATCAATTTTTGTATGATGCTATCTATATATACGAAACAAACCGAGATTACCGATAATTCTTCAGATACATGATGAGAACAAGATAAGACACAATGGAGAAACTAATGATGAACAGAAATGATGGAGACAATAGAAGAATAAATAATGGTAGCGTTTAGTTGAATCGAAGGACAACTGGAAAAGGATTTACATAATGAAAAATCGTCATGATCACGTTGCTCTATCATAAGTCACCAACAAAGAAAAACTAACGTATTTTGTTAGCCATTTATTCAAGATTACTATTGTCTTTTATGTTTAATATTGCATATGAATATTTCCTAGTTACGTTTTTTTTCAATTTAAATAGGCAATATCTAAGTTTGATCATAGTGATTAAAAGGATTTTTTTGGTTAATAAACTAAATATTAATAATAATATTTGCGCAAGTTTAAATTCTTGAAAAAAATCTTGCATTTATGTCTATAAATCATCGGTTTACAATGGATCAATAAATCCAGGACATGGTGAAAAATGCGGAAGCTCAAACAGATCGGTCACAATTCATCATCGATCTATTAGATCCTTTATACAAAAAAAAATACCGACGTTTTTCAATGCATTCCTTGCAATAAATGCGTCAATTTTTTACATTTCATTAGAGTATTTTTTTTTTATTAAATTTCATTGATTCGATAGACAGTTAAGTAGACATTTACCATATGAATGGCTTTCAGACAATCGCTGTCTATTCACGGGATCGTCGACGCTTTTCAGGCAATAATAGTGGCGTAATTAATGCAGAAAGCATCGGTAGCCTGGCTAGATTATACAAGGGAATGACATAGGTTATGTCAACAGCAGGATAATGAGTACAGTGGGACGTGTATGTAGAGTTTTGTTTGGACAAAACGCCACCGAATGTGTGCGACGACAATGGGGCCATTGTCTGTCCGTACGGGCCGAACGGATAGACCCGTCTTTTGTGTGTCACTTGTGGAAAGAAGTTCGGAGATCTGGTCTGGCCCGGTCTTCCTAGTCATAATTCATATTTCTGGCCGGTATGTGTTCGTTTGTCGCTGCATTGTCGAAACAAAACGATGACGGTAAATGGGCCAGCGGATCTCAAACCGTGGATTTGTATCAGAATACACCTTGAATGCCATATTAATTTAATTGAAATGATTAAAAAAATATAAGGACATTATAACTATCATTTAAGCTACATTTTATTACATATACTCTTTTTGTACGATATATTTGTGACATATAAAGATGAGATATTCATTACTTAAATTAATTCGTAATTAATGGAAAATAAAATTTCCATATTTTCCAGCTTGATTTTAGCAAAATTTTCCTTTATTCGTGGTTTAAAGATAAATGGTATTTAAATTAAAATTCATACATAATACGATTTAAAATAGTATTTTTAGTAACACGGTTTTTTTTATTGTCACAGTATGGACAAATCGTGCGAATTTCTTCGCAAATAGTTATATACCCGATTTTATATTTACACGGGGAATACGTTCCAATCATCACAGTGCAAAATCGATTAAAAATATGTCAGTTTTCGACTAAAAAAATATAAATACATATGTATTTAGGTTGTAAATAATGTAGATTTGATTTAAATTAAATAAACATAATATATTCTATTAAAAACTTCAATATTTTTTTTAACTGTATTCGTATTTCGAGATTAACTCTTTAAGGCTGATTTTTTTATCCCTGTTTATTACAATTATAACGTTATTTAAATTAAATATTTTTGTTATTATTTAAATATTTTGTGGATCTTTTTTAGAATTCCGTATTTTTATTGCTTATGGCTTATTAATCGTTTTTTTTAATGTAAAACATACCCCCATCCCCCTCCCGTCTTTGATAGATGACTATCTATCTATCTATATTTTATTCTCGGAAATACTTTGAAATCATTGAATAAATAAAACTAATTCCCCTACATATAAATTCTCAAAACATCGAAAATAGAATTAAATACAAAAATTGTTAAAAAATCGATATTGGACTTGGAATAAAGACTGTTAAAAAGTATTAATATTATAAATATTATACTGGTTGTTCGCATCTCAAAGTGTTAAGCATAACTTGGTGGATAAGAAATATCACCACAATTTAGAAAAGAAAAAACCTTATTATTCTGACATTTCTTTATAGGTAATTTTTAAAATGATGTAAAAGTTTGCGCCCATAGGCGCACTGCGCCGTGTGGGACTCCTTACCCTTAAGGTTTGCGCCCCATGACGTCTATATCATATGATGTTATAGACGCGTGGTTAAACAAAAAGGCAGTGTAAAAAATTAAAACAGAAAATTTTCTTAATTCTCTAAATTGAACCACATTTATTTGTTAAAAAAAATGTCTTTTATTGAATAGGATATCAGATCAAACCCTATAGATGTTCTTATTCATTTTACCCATGAAAACTT